>JAJOOR010042182.1:0-12969 GCA_036250505.1 Solanum acaule
TGACCCTTACAACTCACTAGTTCAAATGACTAGTTTCCGGACGTCACGGTCATTTCTCATCATTTCATCAAGTTCTCAACTCCAAACTCACATGTGAGGCTCTAGTTTCACTAGTTCGTTTTTAGGGTCGTTACATGGGTCTTCTCCATTCTTCTTCCTTTGATTAAATCAAGGTTTAATTCCTTATACCCATTTGATTTTATTATCATTTTAGGTGTATTTTATTATTTCTTAATGTGTGGCTAAAAACCCCATTTTTGGGGTGTGATTTAGCAAATATGTGTTGATATTGTTGTTGGGTCTTGCTTGCTGATAGGTTAGATGTATTTTAATGGTGATTTAACCTAGTGGTTGTGGTTTAATTTAATGGGTTTGTAGTTGCAAATACAAAACCACCCATGTGTTTTCAACTTGCCCTAGAGCGAGGTCGCGAAACCAAGACCACTAGACTGATGGCCTAAGGAGTGGGTCGATATGAGGTTCAGCCTGAGAGGGTGAGCCCTAGTCCCATATCCTAACACTCAGCTCGAGAGAGTGAGTGGGGTAAGGCATATTCTGGCCTTCATGCGGTAAATTGGTGTTCGAGAGGAACACATTTGAAACGGGGTAAGTTGCCTGAGAGGGAAATTATTTCTATCGAAAGCTTAGCCTAGTCACTATTATCTTGCAAAATTCCTATCGAAAGAATGTACCCAACGATTTATCCCAACTTCTATTGCGGTCACACCCTAAGAACTTTTCCCCATACTTGATTTTATTGTTATTGTTGTTGTTTTTACTACTTGTAACAAAAGCCCCTATTGATATTTGACACTTTCGTGTCACCCCCTTTAATTTATTATGTTTTTACTCGTTAATGTCTTTAGCTTTGACTAATTAGAGCTAAACTTTATTTTTTTATTAATTCCCAAAACCACTCCCTTGGGACATGACCCCAACCTTTAGTTGGGTTACTATATTATCGACGATCGTAGACACTCATACCGTAGGTTAGTGTCGTTGGTCACGATAAGCATCAAAATGGTACCACTGCTGGGGAGTGGTGTTGTTTCAGAATTTTTAGTTTAATAAAGTTTTGGTTCTTACTAGTCGTAGTTTACTAATTTAATTTTTAGTTTTGTTCTGTTGATTCTGTAAACATTTCAGAAAGCATGAGTCTTAACGGTAGTAACGGGAACTAAGTGGGCCATCAGGATGACATTGGTAACCTCAACGATATCCAAGATTCCAACATGAATGGTCCACATCTCATGGGAGGTGTCGGAGCCATCCGTCTACCTCCAGTAGAGGGAAATGCGGTGTTCCACCTCACAAGTACCATGTTGCAACTTTTGTAGGACTTTTCAGTGGATTGGGTCATGAGGACCCACATGAGCATCTTCGAAACTTCGTAGATGTGTATGGGCCTTTCTCATTCAAGAACATCTCTCAAGAATCAGTTCGACTAAGACTATTTCCTTTCTCATTGATGGGGGAAGCGTGCAAGTGGCTAGCTGAGTTGCCACGTAACTCAATCACTTCATGGGATGAGTTGGTCACCGCATTTAATGTGCAATTTTTTCCTCCCTCGAAGATGATGACTATTCGGGGTAGCATCCAAAGCTTTAAGCGTCTAAATGGAGAACCTCTGCACGAAACTTGGCTCCGGTTAAAGAAATTGGTGTTACAATGCCCAACCCATGGTCTACCTGATAATGTGCTCCTTCAATACTTTTACTGGAGTCTAGACTCGGTAAACAAAGGTGTAGCTAACCAACTCTCGATCGGAGGATTAATGCAACAACCATATGTAGTAGAAGCTCAACTTCTCAATGGCATGACAACCATCAACAGGGGATGGTACACCCGCGAAGACTAGGTCTCCCCGATCACATTTCAGCTATCCAAAGAACAGGTTGAGAAAGATAATGAGAGAGACCAAAATATGACCAAGATCATGACGAAGCTTGACATTTTATCCAAAAATGTCATGGGGGATGGTACCCGTGGTGTCAATGCTGCGGGAGTCGAGGGTGCAAATCCTGAGGAGATGAAGTTTGAAGACATGTATGACGAGGAAGTAAATTTTCTAGCTAACAAAGGTGGACGCTATAGTTCAAACTACCCAAGGCAGGGTGGAAATCAAGGATGGGTTAGAGACGACAGCTGGAAGGATCGAGATCGTGAATGGAGGGACCGTAATCCAAATTAGAAAGATGCGGAGAAGGATAGATATGTGCCTCCCAACGAGCGTTACAAGACCAAGGATTCGGAAGGTGGTAGATCCGAGGATATGCTCGCGCGCATCCTAAACAAAGTTGAAGGGTCAGACAAAATGCTGAAAGGCATGAAAGATGACGTGTCTACCCTTAGCCAGACTGTCACCCCTCATTCAATTTCGATCAAGCAGTTAGAAACACAAATGGGTCATATCTAGTCTCATCTCAATCCGAGACAACAAGGGGGTTTGCCTAGTGATACGATGGCTAACCCCAAGAGTGAGGTCTGAAGGTGGACTTACGTCGTGCGACGATGTTAACTAAGGTGCTATTTGGGAGGCAACCCAAAACCATTTAACTATTTCTTAACTACTAGTAGAATAATGGTGTGTTATTTGTACAGGGTAAAGTAAGGGAGGTGATTGAAATAGTATATAAAGGCAAGACACAGGTCCAATTGGCGGATCGTCGACAAGATCGGTGGACTTGATTCTTTCTGCTATCTGACTCAAGGCACAATCAGCTTGGATCTTGTAAAACTCGGTGGTTTGAAGAAAATTAGTGGCGCATCACCGACCATGTCGGCCATATCGATGCAAACTATCGATTGTAATCCTCGCATGAGCTGCAGAGCCTGTTACAGTTGGCGAAGAAACTAGACACTTGGCGCGCCGCCCAGTGAATGGGCGAACTTGACTAACATCGCCGAATGAGTAGGAACTAGACGGTTTTTGCAAGCCACAAAGTATTTTAAGTGTCGGATTATGCTCGGATGTGGATCGCATTGACGCCTAGCACGTCAGTACTATCTAAATCGGCACTAAAGAAATGGCTAGACCAAAATTCGTAGGGAGTAATGATCCACCCAGGTACATACGAGCACGAGAGTTTAAAAAAGATGAGAAGAAAGGAGAGCTAGCCAGACAAAGGAAATATACCAAGGAAGCCAGGGAAAAGAGATGAATTCCCATCGACCCTAATGTGCCTCCATGGGCTCAAAGTTTAGTTAATGCAATAGGGGCCTTTGGAGCAGCTCAAGAGATAGACCAAATGATTGCAGCTAATCTTGCTGCAGCGGCCAAGGCAAAGGCAAACAATGAGAACCAAAACAACAATACTCCAAGGACCATTGTTTTACGTCAGGGAGATACATCAGGAACTGATACCCTGACAGATAGAGAGACTGCATGGACAAGACCCTTCTTTACCCCTTTCTATGTCTTATCTTTCTTCAACTCTGGATACTGTTATTTGCATTAAAGGACAAACGCTCTTATTTGTGGTGGGGTGAGGCCCACCTTGTTTTGCTTGTTTCGGATACTTGTGTTTTGGTGTACATTTGGGTTATCTATTTTTAATTGTGTTTTTAAAACTGCTCTGTGATTGTTTGAGCTTGTGGCTCCGCTTATTTTTAAATGCAAAATGATTTTGACCCTTATGAAATTTTTTGAATTTTTCTCACATTTTTGCCACCCTTCGCGAGTTGAATATGGCTGTTCTTTTGCAAAAAATTGAGTCTCCATTTCAATCAATACCACTGACTTTAATAGTGCTCTCAATTGAACGAACATGAATGTACGGCTATGATGAGGCCAAATGAAGTTGCATAAACAATATGTGAACTCTTTGCATCTCGTTGTGATTAGCCATTTATCGAATTGATTCTCTTGTAATGACCATTGCACACTAGCGAAAGTGTGTAGTCTTGTTTGCTTTAAGTGTCGATGCCTTGTGTGATGAGCTTGCTTTGAACCATGCATGAATAAACCTAGAATTTGGCCGGTTAGTCTGATTGATTTAGAAACCAAATTTGACATATACGTCTTTTGTGGCCTACTCGTGAGCGTGTCAAACTTTTTTGAACACCCTTTGAGCCTTACCTTTCTTTGGAAGAACATTGATGAACCCTAGACCTTACTTGACCCACTACCTATAATCCTCTTGATTTGTGGTATAGCAAATAGCCAACTTAGGCCAAAAGCCTAAGTTGGGGGTGTGGTGAAAAAGGAAAAGGAAAAGTCAAGAAGTTCAAGAAAAGTCCCCCTTAACCCATGGTGTTGCAGAATGATGGAAACCCCTAAAAAAAACATTGTGGAATAAAGTACAGAAGAAATTGGGTTTCCAAGCAATCCATGGAGGTGAATAAAAAGATGACTTAGAAGCACTATAAAAAGAATTGATAAAGGAAAAGAAGGGAATGTCTTGAGAGTACCACATCTCACGAGGAAGAAGTCAATGAGCCTAAATGACCATACCTTTGCACTCATCCCCATTACAAGCCTTATAAACACCTTTTTGATCTTGAGTATGCCGCATCGAAAGTCGATTGGAAAATAAGGGCAAACCTATGGGTGAAAACATGCATTGTGTTCCTCGTTTTTTAGTGTGAGCGTTGCATCTAATTCCTGATCTTGAATTGATTAACCTCTGTTTGTAAATATGAAATCATCTTTTATGTGCAGGAATTGAGATACTTTTTGTTGAGCTTGAACTTGCACAAGTAGTAAGTTTTGCGAGCATGAGAATCTTTGGTAATGGTGTGTCACAACTTGAATCTTTGAGTACACAATTGATCCTTGCATAAGTAAATTGGGTCTTGTTGTGTGCATTCATGATTGAGTCTTGTGTAGCACTACTTGAGACTCCCTTTTTGAACGGCTGAACTTAAGTTTGCTTGAGGACAAGCAAAAGTTTAAGTTGAGGGTGTTGATGAGTCCAGAAATTGGACTCATTTAGGGCTTTATTTTGATAGAAACAGTGCCCTCATATGCTTACTTTGTCTCAATATCTGATGAAAACTCATAAGTTTCAAGTATTTGAAGTTTTAGTGGAAGCATGGACACTTAGGCGCAAAAAGGCTGAAAAGAATGAAGAAGTTGAAGCTTGATAATCGCCAAGCACACTTGGTGATTTGCCAAAGAGATGCACTCCGCCCTTTGTTCCAGTACGCGAAGCCCTGAAGGAAAAGGATGAAAGGAGCAGTTGGTGCTTCGCCGAATAGTTTCACGAAGTAGTACTATACCGCCCAATGGTCCAGAACGTGAAGATGTTGAAGGCAAGCACGAAACGGAGATGAAACAGAAGAAGGGCAAGTCGCTGAGTCATTCGGCCATATTGACTAACCTCGTCGAGCGATCCGCCAACACTCATTTTTGAAGTCTATAAATACTAAACTCTTTATTAATTTTTGAGAGTCGAATTATTATTATAATTTTCAAAATAGAAGAGTACTTTTAAGATATTTTTCTCTCAAGTTTGGAGAGTGTTTTGTGGGAGACTTGAAGAAATAAGGATTTTTTCTCCCACAAGTTGGAAGTGGGTCTTCTCAATTCTTCTTCCTTTGCTTCAATTAAGGTTTAATTCCTTATACCCATTTGATTTTATTATCATTTTAGGTGTATTTTGTTATTTATTGATGTGTGGCTAAAAAACCCCATTCTTAGGGTGTGATTTAGCAAATATGTGTTGATATTGTTGTTGGGTCTTGCTTGTTGATAGGTTAGATGTATTTTAATGGTGATTTCACCTAGAGGTTGTGGTTTAATTTAATGGGTTTGTAGTTGCAATAAAAACAACCCATGTGTTTTTGGATTGACCGAGATGGAGGTCGCGAAATCAAGACCACTAGACTGATGTCCTAAGGAGTGGTTCGACATGAGGTTCAGCCCGAGAGGGTGAGCCCTAGTCCCATATCCTAACACTTAGCTCGAGAGAGTTAATGGGGTAAGGCGAGGCTAGCCTTCATGCGGCAAATGGGTGTTAGAGAGGAACGCATTTGAAACTGGGTAAGTTGCCCGAGAGGGAACTTATTTCCATCTAAAGCTTAGCCTAGTCACTATTATCTTGCAAAATTCCTATCGAAAACATGTACCAAATGATTTATCTCAACTTGTATTGCGATCACACCCCAAGAACTTTTCCCCATACTTGATTTTATAGTTATTTTTGTTGTTTTTACTACTTGTGACAAAATCCCATATTGATGTTTGACACTTTCGTGTCACCCCCTTTAATTTATTATGTTTTTACTCGTTAATGTCTTTAGCTACGACTAATTAGATCTATACATTATTTTTCTATTAATTCCCAAAACCACTCCCATGGGACATGACCCCAACCTTTAGTTGGGTTACTATATTATCAACGATCGTAGACACTCATACCGTAGGTTAGTGTCATTGGTCACGATAAGAATCAATACCCTAGCCTACATTGTGCATAAAATATGAAGAACATATTTGGCCAAGGAATTGAACCTATGGTTGTAGTACTCGACACTCATATTGTGTTATTTAAGGTTGATGAACTGATCAAGTCTAGCCTTACAAACCTCACGGGGAAGATAGTGAGCCAAGAAAGCCTCTGAAAAGACTTCTGACTCTACTGGTCGAACATTTGTCCCATTGGACTATTCCTATTTCTTATATCACAGTGTTGCCACATCACGCAACATACAATAAGTAGGTTCCACTACCTCTATAACCAAAGCATGCATAACTCATAACACTCTATAAAGTTGATCCATAAAATACTAAGGGTCTTAAGTAAAATCAAATCTAGTAAGCATGAAGGAATCACATGGAGAAACTATTAAGCCTTCGAAATCTCTAACTTTCCACCTTTGGAACTTGTCCCCTCCCTTAAGTCATGATCATGGACGACTACCATTTGAGTCAGCAATAGGACCATACTTTTGTCTCAAGTGGAATAATTGTTGGTATTGGAGGTCCTGCATCTCTGGCTACTTCAGGTACCACTGGAGTAAGTGAGGCTATAGGTGTCGGGTCTCTCCCGACCTCTGCATATTCCGGTGAAGAAGGAACTACTAGAGACAAGGATTTACTCTAGGCCTCTAGTCTTTCTCTTTGACCTAGTGGGGAATGACTAGTACTTTCATTGGGTCCATCTGAATATCTCTATGAGCCATACTCTAATCATATGTATTCTATGAGATAATAAATTTAAATCATGATTTAGGTATCACATTTTCTTATAACTCTGTTCTATATCACAATATATTAAGTAAAAATAAGTGTAACCATTTTTAAATGCCTTATATCCTTTTGATTATAAGTGTGGTGCACAACACACCTATAAGCAAGACTCTACTAAACACAACTTGTAGAGTTCTTGGAATACGGCCCACTATGATATCAAGTTTATCACACACAAACTAAGGGAGGCACAATTTATACTCGATATCTTATTCGACAAAGCTAGCCACTGAAATATAATAAAAATGATATTATAAGGGCCGACAAGGCTAGGTAATAAAATGTCACAACCCAAAGTACACCCTATATGTGACATGACGTATAGGATCCTGAGAGGCCCTACAAAATCCACTTGATATGCAGATAACCCAAATAATAGAAAGAGTAGAATGTCTCATATCATAGAAGAGTTTTACGACATAAGCGAAAGTCTAATCATAGTCTTGACAAGCCAATCTAATACATCAAAGAGTGGTTGGGACGTATCCCATACACCATGTACAATCATCCAAAAGCTAAAGACATAAGAAAGTATAGTAAGGGTGACACAGTCTTCAGAACATAGGGATTCACCAAGTCTTCAACGATAAATCAAACTTCTAGTCTCGAGAGGAAGGAGGAGAACCGTCGGGCACTATATTATTAAAAAATGCAGGCATAATGATTTATTAGTACATGGAATGTACTAAGTATGAGGGAAATGCATAAAAACATAAATGTGATCAAATGGGGACATTAAACATAATACGCATGACAAAGTTAAACATAGAAAAACATTTAAAGAAGAATCACAACTTAAGAACACAGTCAATGCATCTTAAAAATCATGATGAAAGTTTCATAAAAACCTTTCAACTAACTTAGTTCATTTTGTAGGATATTATCGTTTACCGACACAGACCATGTGAACTACTACATGGAATCTGGTGTCTTGCCCCCACATCGAAAAGATATGTCCTACTTGCCAAGGTAAGGACCATACGCTTCTAGCTTAGGTGGATCCACTAGCTATGTCGTTCTAAGACAAATCCTACGGGGGCACGTACTTAGGGACAATGAGATTGCTACTATAGACCCGACCTCTACTAACGGGAGAGCCTCCATCTCAATATCCTCGGTGGTAAGTAGAAATACTAACGAAATAGTAATATTCATATTCCTATCATCATACTTGGAAAACCACAATTAAGTTACCAATCTAATCTAATTCATCATAGAGTAGCTCCTTAAATCATGATTCATACATGTGTGAGAAAACCTTTCACTAATCACGATTTCTTAAAATATGAGAAAACCTTTCACAATTTCGTTGATGCTTATCTTAAAAGCAACCTTATTTCATAAAACATCATTTCCATACAAACATACATAAGTTTCACGATTGTTGTTCATAACTTCATGAGCTTTCTTCATAAATTCATACAAAAAATCATGAAAAGTATATGGGTCTTATAGAAATCAATTGGAAATCATGTAGTTTAATCAAAACATGCATATGAATATTAAAATTAAACAATTAAATCAAAATCAAATAAGCCCCATGGAGATTGTATGAACCCTAATCAAATTAGGTGAAATTGAATTAGAAAATTAGAAATCTTTTGTGACCCAATGGATGAATAGAATCCATTGGTGAATTCTCACATACCTTCAAAAATAAAACCCAAAAGCAATGGCGAAAAGGAGATTTGAAGCTTGAACCCTAGATTTTCTTCCTTCAAGTTTAAGAGAATTTGGAGGGGATGAATGTGGATGGGTTTTGGGATTTTCAGAGATGAGAGGGTTTAGGTAGATTTAGAAGTAAAATGGTAGTTATATGACTTAGAAATAGGGGAAAAAGGATATAGTATATGTATTAAATGCAAAGGAAAAAGACGAAGTACCCTTAATAAATAACTACCAAACAGTCCTATGGGTTGGATCTTCAGTCTATAGATCTTTCTACGATGCATATTGGTAAACCGTATAACCAACTTCAGAAACCCAAAATTTCTATAAATTCCCATAAGACCCTCCTATGGTCCATCATTTCTTCTACTGTTTGTAGACCCTATACGTAGAACCCAAATTCAAGTCCAATATTTCAGTAAACCTGGTCCACTCCTATGAAACTATCCTACGGCCACGTATAAGCTAGTACGACTCGTCATCTTAACTCGTAGAGTGAGGTTCGATGTTAATTTCTATGAATCTTTTCTACGAGACTCATCTACGACCTGTCCACCATCCTACAGTTCATCCTGTTCACTCGTAGGTAAAAATTTAGAATCTTGAAATTTCCAAAAGTCTTACGAGTGTCTAGAAGACCCTTCCTACGACCCATAGGTCGATCCGTAGCACCGGATCCATGTAACTTTTTCTGAACTCTTCCCACTCAACTTAAATTCTGATTTCCAAGGTGTCATAATATCTCCCCCTTGGGAACAATCATCCTCGAATGAGACTCAAGCTAGCATGAATAGAGTGGGAGAGAAACTAAAAACCCAACATGACCAAAAATTTCATCAAAATACACATAAACATGGAGAACCACTAAAAGCTAACTCATAACATAAAAATCATGTTTTTCATAAACGTGTTTGTATATGTAAGCATGAGAATGAGTAAAACCCATTCATCTAAAGGAATGAACCACGAGGAACTAATATCTTATGCTAGAATAGGAGAGAGGGAGAAATATGATGATATCCTTCAACTTGTTGATTCCTCCAAATAACTTTCAGGGAAGCAACTTCTTTATTTTTAAACTACCAAACTTGATGGTCGACAATCTCAACCGGAACCTCTTCATATGAAAGACTTTGTTTAACTCTCAAACTTTCTAAAGGAACAATGGAAAATGTAATATTGGATGTACCGATGCTAAATCATTATGTAACTCTAACTCATAAGCAACCTTGCCAATACGCCTCAAAATCTGATATGGGCCCACATAGCGGGGACTAAGCTTCCCTTTCTTTCCAAATGTAATTACACACTTCATGGATTAAATTTTCAAGTAGATCCAATCATCAACATTAAATTCAAGATCTCTTCTTCTAACATCGACATAAGACTTTTTTCAACTTTGAGCCATTTTTAACCTCTCACAAATAAGTTGAACCTTTTCTATAGCTCATGCACCACCTATGGCCCTATCAAAGCAACTTCACCAACTTTGGACCATCCAATAAGAAACCTACACCTCCTACCAAAGAGAGCCTCAAATGGAGCCGTTTGGATACTCAAATGATAGGTATTATTATAAGCAAACTCAATCAAAAGCAAATGATCATCCCAATTACCTTTGAAGTCAATCACATATGCTCTCAACATATATTCTGATGTTTGAATAGTACCCTCAGCTTGATAATTGATCTAAGGATGATTAGTCGTGCTAAGATGCACTTGGGTATCAAGATCTTTCTAAAATGACCTCCAAAACTAAGATGTAAACTAAGTTCCATGTTAGGAGATAATAGAAAAGGCACTCCATAAAACACCACCATTTCCCGAATACAAATCTTGGCGTACTCTTCTATTGAAAATGAAGTCTTAACGGGAAGAAAGTGAGTCAATTTCATCATTCAGTCCACAATAACCCAAAGTGAATCAAGCTGATGATGAGTCCGAGGTAAACTTGTAATAAAGTTCATTTTCAAATATTCCCACTTCTATGTAGGAATACTAATTTTTT
The DNA here is from genome assembly GCA_036250505.1 of Solanum acaule. Taxonomy (NCBI): domain Eukaryota; kingdom Viridiplantae; phylum Streptophyta; class Magnoliopsida; order Solanales; family Solanaceae; genus Solanum; species Solanum acaule. The sequence continues at coordinate 10,869 of JAJOOR010042182.1, forward strand.
TAGCCAAACCACCGAATTTTTGATGCTCAACTTTCACTTGTTGACAATTCAAACATTTAGCCACGAATTCCACAATATCATTCTTTATCCCATTCCACCAATAGACCTCTCACAAGTTGCAATACATATTGGTCGCTCCAAGGTGAATAGAATAATGAGAATTATGAGCTTCTGTCTAAATATGATTTCTCAACTCATCAACATTCGGGACACACAGTCGACCTTAATATTGAAGGAAATCATCTCTCCCTTGCGAGAATCCTCAATAGTTCTTTTTGGAAACCGACTTCTTCAAATCCATCCAAACCAGATTAAGATCTTGGTTAGCCTTCACATCTGATACAAGAGATGATTTGGAACCATTCTGAACAATCACACAACTTTCATTAGAATCAACCAAGCAAACACCCAATCGGGACAACCTATGAACATCTTGAACTAGCTCTTTCTTACCATTTTCAACATGAGCAACACTTCCAATCGATAGTCGACCAAGAGCATCCACCACCACATTCACCTTACCCTGATAGAGGACAGTAATGTCGTAATCTTTTCAGTAATTCAAGGCACCTTCTTTGGCAAAAATTTAAGTCCTTTTGGATGAATACATACTTCAAGCTCTTGTGGTTGTAAACACATCTTCATGAACACCATATAGATAATACTTCCATTTCTTTAAGGAATACACTACCATCCCTAATTCCAAATCACGAGTTAGATAATTCTTTTCATGAGCCTTCAATTTACTTGAAGCATAGGTGATAACTTTCCCATGTTGCATCAAAACATAATTGAGACCAACCCGTGATGCATCACAATAAACCACAAAACCATTTGTTTCTTTTGGTAATGTCAAAATAGGTGTTGAAGTGAGTATGTTCTTCAACTCTCGGAAACTCTTCTCACAAGCTTCCAACCATAGAAATTTCACTTTCTTTTGAGTTAATATCGTCAAAGTCGGAGCAAAAGAGGAAAATGCTTCTACTAATCTTCTTTATTAACAGTCCAAACCGAAGAAACTCTGCATATCTGAAGTAGATAAAGGTCTAGGCCAGTTCTGAAGCACCTCAATTTTTTAGGATCAACTTGAATACCTTTATCAAAGACAATATGGCCAAGGAAAGGAACAAACCTCAACCAAAACTCACACTTGCTAAATTAAGCATATAATTCATGATCCTTGAGAATTTGAAACACAATCCTCAAATGCTCAACATGCTCATCCTCACTTTGTGAGTAAATCAAGATGTCATCAATAAACAAAATCATGAACATGTCGAGAAATTGCTGAAAGTCCCTATTAATCAAATCCATGAATACCACCAGGCTCTTATTTAAACCAAAAGACATCACCAAAAATTCATAGTGACCATACCAAGTTTGAAAAGTTATCTTTGGAATGTCACTCTTCTTCACCCTTATTTGTTGATAACCCTACCGAATAGGGGTGTGTATCGGTCGGTTTGGTTCGGTTATAAGTATTATCGATTCGGTTTATCAATTTTCGGTTTTTAAATATGCTAAACCGATAACCAAACCAATAAGATATTTGTTATCGGTTTTCGGTTTATCGGTTTTAGGTCTTTAACGGTTCGGTTTTCGGTTTAACCAATAAGAAAATGCTTTCAAAACAAATATATGACTTATCTAATAATTTGACGCGATACACATACATCGAAATAATCATTCCAAACGGGACAACAAGGACCAACTTGTTGTATTTTGGTCATCACAACAAAGACTTGGTTAATTTTCGATCACCATAATATATATAAAACGAGGTCCCCTTTATGCAATAAAGAGAATCAAATAAAACCAAATCATAGACAAAAGTCAAAACAGTAGCAAATGAGGCCATGCTTATGGTAACTAAATGAAGTTCTTACGTTATTTTAAAAAAAAAAAACACACACAATTTGAATTCCTGACGTTAATCAAATTGCAGATATTTACAATCGTGCAAAAGCTAATATTAGTCAATTATAAACTAACTAAAGTAAATAAGTAATACTAAAAAGTAAAACCTAAAGGTTAAATAACTAAAAGTAGAGAGGAGAGTTAATTGTTAAGTAGTGTTAATTATTGCGTAGGGTTTTATATT
>JAJOOR010042183.1:0-11869 GCA_036250505.1 Solanum acaule
TCTCATTATTGTTAATTCCTAGTGTTTGTGATTGCTTTTAGCTGATGATCAAAACCAAACCCCCCCCCCCCCATTTGACATTCATGTCACCCCATTGATTTGAATGATGTCTTTATTCAAGAATATTTATTCCTGTGGTTGATTTGATCACATTTATACTTCCCAATTGAATCTGAAACACGTATCACTCCCTGTGGGATTCGGCCCCAACTCATTTAGTTGGGTTTTATACTGATTTATGTTCGTTGACACTTAGAATTGGAAGTAGTGTCTTTGAAACATTATTAATCAAAATGGCGCCGCTGCCGGAGAGTGGTGTTGTTTGAAATTTTTTTGGTGAGGTTGAATTGTATTTTTGTTAGTAATAGTTGAATCTACTTATTTTTAGTTTTGGTTTTTGCGTTGCTTGTTAAAACAGGGGAGGAAATGAGTGTCAACGGAAGCAATGGTAGCCAAGTGGGCCACTAAGATGACATCGAGACTCTCAATGATATAAATGACCTGAATGTCAATGACCCAAATCTAGTGGGTGGAGTTGGTGCCATTCATTTACCTCCGGCGAAGGGATACGCGGTGTTTCACATTACAAGCACCATGTTTGCAGCTCTTACAATTGAAAGGTTTGTTTGCTGGGCTGGCTCATAAGGATCCCTATGAGCATATTAGGATTTTTTTTTATGTTTGGGGACCGTTCTCCTTTAAGAACTTATCTCAAGAATTGGTCCGGCTGAGGTTGTTCCCATTTTCTCTAATAGGAGAAGCATGTAAGTGGTTGGCTGAGTTGCCAAGAGATTCTATCACTTCATAGGATGAGCTCATTACCGCATTCCAAGTGCGATTTTTCCCTCCTTCGAAGATGATGACACTTAGGGATAATATTCAAAGCTTCAAGCGTTTGGAGGGTGAGCCAATCCATGAGACTTGGCTAAGGTTTAAGAAGATGGTACTGCAATGCCTAACTCATGGATTGCCCGATAATGTACTGCTTCAATACTTCTACAAAAGCCTCGATTTGGTGAACAGGGGAGTAGCTGATCAACTTTCTCTGGGAGGTTTAATGCAACAACCTTATGTGATAGAAATCCAACTCCTTGATGGCATGACCAAGATTAACCGGGCATGGTACACCCGTGAAGATCAAGTCTCTCCTCTTACTTACAAATTGACAAAGGAAAAGATTGAAAAAGATCAAGAGGGAGACCAAAATATGGCAAAGATAATGACCCAACTGGACATCTTGGCCAAGAACATCTTGGGTTCTGGTACTAGAAGTGTTAATGTTGTCGGTGTTGGTGGTATAAACCCCGAAGAGGCCAAATTAGAAGCATTGTACAATGAGAAAGTGAACTACCTAGCCAACCAAGGATGAGGTTATCATGCAAACTACCTAAGGCCGGGTGGTAATCAAGGTTTGAATAGAGATGAAGGCTGGAGAGATCGTGATAGAGAGTGTCGTGATCGTAATGCCACTTGGAAGGAAAAAGAAGGGGAGAAGGATAGGTATGTTCCTCCCCACGAGCGTCAAAAGCCCAAAGATTTTGAGGGTGGATGGACTGAGGATATGCTCTCACATATTTTCAACAAACTTGAAGGGTCCGATAAAGTTTTGAAGGAAATAAAGGAAAATGTATCGACTCTTAACTAGACGGTGACCTCTCATTCCGTCTCTATCAAGCAGTTGGAGACCCAAATGGGTCAGATTTGTTCACATCTCAACAAGGGGGGGTCGCCTAGTGATACTATGGCAAACTCCAAGAATAAAGCTTGAATGGGTACTTGCCTCGTGTCACGACGTTAACTAAGGCACTTTTTGGTAGGCAACCCATGTTTTTAATGCTTTGTGTTTTGATTTTGAATAACGGGTGTTGATTGTGCAGATTGAAGTGTGGAATGTGTTTGAAAATTGCAGGTTGGCAAGCCAAGAGTCCAGTGGGCAACTCGCCAAAGAGGTCGACGAGCCCGACTTTGACCGCCGTTGGACTCACAAAAATCACAGGTGAGAGTCTGTAAAGCTCGGCGTGCCCATGGACGAGTCGGCGATTTGCCGAACAGGTCGGCAAGCTCGACTATGTCCATCATTTGGACCCCCAAATTAACTGAAGGTCATGTAAAACTCGGCGAGGTAAGTCACCACTCGGCGCATCACCGAGTGGTTCGTCGAGGACTACTAATATCACTGAAAGGGTCGCGAACTGAAAGGTTTTAAGAGGCCAAAGGTTTAAAATTTCAAACTCTTTCATTTTCCCTCATTTTAGCCTCATACAATCACACCCGCACTCTAGATTTTCTAAATTTTTGCATTTTTATCGCTTGTTGCTTTTTGATCTCGTACTCAGATTCGGATTTCATTGCCGCCTAGCTTTTCAAACTCTTCATTCTCGTAAAGGGTGGTTTTTCGAACCCCAAACTCTTGAATTGTTGTTGATCTCTAATGCATTTGTTTAAATTATGTTAATGTGTGATGGGCTTGTTCTGAAATGATAGTTGATGTGTTAATTTGCTTGTCGTAGTATCGTAATTGTGTTTAAATTTATTAAAATGTTGATTTCTCGAGTTTTGTGCTCTAAAATTCATCATAAATTCTTGGGTTGCGGTAAATTTTTGTTGGGTCTAGTCGAGTGAAGTTTGAGTAACCCCAATGGGGCTAAATGACGTACTTTTCCCAGTGATGGAGTGTTTGACGTCATTTTTAAAGGTAAAAGTCGTCAAATGGCCAATTTTGGCCAAACCGGAGGAAGTCTGAGTACCCCAGTGGCATGGGTCGAATGGGTATTAGTTTAATTGCATAATTGTGTAGTTTGATTTTGTTTTTAGGGGCTGTGGGCTTGAATTTGGGAACGGGGTTGAAATTTGGCACGTTGGGCAGTTTGGCGAGCTGGGTTGAGCTCGCCGAACTGTCCGGCAGTTAGCCAATGTCCCACTTGATTGCCTTTTATTTCATGTTTTGTCTAGATTAGAGTCTATAACTTTTGGTAGGAAGCCTTAGCTCGCCGTGCTCACTCGATGACTCACCGAAAATCTCCCTTGATAGCCCTTTCTATGCCTTTAACCCCTAAAACACACTGTAACTTTCGGCGGGCTAGTCTGAGCTCGTCGAGTGATATCGGTGATTCGCTGAAGGGCCCTACTTATCGCCGACCTACCACTTTTTTGGGAAATTTTCAAGCTAGTACTTTCGGCGACCCCCATCTGACTCGCCAAAGGGACTCGGCGACTCGCTGATCGGTTTGGCGAGCCTTTCTGCAACATGTATTCTGCATTTTTCTTGAATTGTTTCTAATTTTTTCCGATGTCTTTTGCAGATATGGGTAGACCAAAAGTAGCAGGAAGAAACATGCTGCCCCACAAGAGGGCAAATGGAATCACAATCAATGAGGATGCAGTTGCATCCAAGGCAAAAACAACAAAACTTCCTAGCACAAGTGGGAAGGGTAAAGGAAAGGGCAAGGTGCCCGTTGCTAAGTCACCGTAGGTCAGCTCCAACAGTGTGGAAGTTTACACCACTCACCTCACCACTTCTGAGAGTGAGGGTGAGCACCAGGACCCTCAGATTGACATTTCTGAGCTTGAGGATGATCAGTTGCTGCTAGCCCGGAGAGCTGAAATGTACTCCAAGAGGTTGCATGATCCATCTAGGATCCGAATACCCCAGGCCACTACTCTTCCTGAGAGATTGAGGACAATCATTGAGGAAAAAAAGTTGTCTATGGATGGAGTGATAGACCGGTACCTTGAGATATGGCGCACCATAAAGGCCCCCATGTTTGAGATGTTCACTAAACCCCAGGGTTCTTATATTCCTAGTTGGGTCCGGGAGTTTTACACTGCCTATAGAGCTTTGGTGCCACAGGGAAAGAGGAAGGCTGCAACCTTCAAGCCAGTGGACTATGTAGTTGTCAGGGGGAAGAATGTGAAGTGTGACAATAATGACATAAATGTTGTGTTGGAATGCACTGAAAACATTGCAGATGACTTCGAGTACATGATCAAGACAAAGCCCTTGGAAACTATGAAAAGATGGTTGGATCCTCTTTTATTTGATGGTACTCCTATGTGGATCGAGGCTGGAATGCAAATTGAGAAAAAAGACCTCAATGTGTCAATGAGGTGCTGGTTTGGCTTTATCAACAACACTATGATGCCATCACAGAACTAGTCTATCCTCTACCACACAAATCCGGCTTGTCCTAGATTTATCATTGCAGGGAAATGCATAAATTTAGGCATGATCATTGTGCAAGAGATGGCCATGAGGGCCAAGCAGTGCCAAACCTCCCTCCCTTTTCCGATTTTGATCAATGAGTTGTGTAGGCGAGCATGGGTGCCTCATGATGAAAAGAAGGACGTGAAAGTGATAAACACCTCCTGTACCAACATCCGGCGGATTGAGGCTGAGTATTTGAAGGATGAGCCTGAGAAGAAGAAGGCAACCCCGGTGGATACTTGCCCAGCTGTTGACACTAAGACACTACATGCAGAGGCAGTACTGCCTACTCTAGCTTCTAGGCCTTCAGGTATCTCTAGTACTTCCCCTTCTATGACCCTGAGTTCTTCTACAACTCCCCTGCTTCCTAGGTCTTTTGCTAGTGCTGCTGCATCCCGACCTCCACTCACTCAAGGTGCGATACTACGGATGGGACATGTAGCCCATTCTTTCGATGTGCGTGCCTCCAGGATAGAGGTTGCAGTCCCTGGGATGATTGAGAGTGATCTCACCACTGTTGTGACACCTCTTAGATAGTCTATTAATTCCCTCACGGCAAGGATAGAGGTGTGTGAGAGAGGTCAGGGAGCCACTGATGAGGTGACGGCCTTAAAGGCCGTAATTGCTAGGTTGAGATAGGACGTGGGCTAGCGGAAGTCCATAGATATGTCGATGATTTTTGGGACTGTGGAGATCCCTGATATGCCAGTTGATTCAGATGTGCCTCCGGCTACCACCGGAGATGAGGTTTGAGATGATAAGGTGGTTGTTGCTGAGTGTGAGGCAGAGACGGATGAGGAGCAACTCGGTCTTTAAAAGGAGACCACATATGAGGGCCTTATAGAGGTTGAGGAGGCTATGGTGCATTCAGCCGTGCAAATTTCATTGGCAGATACGTCCATGCCAGGCTCTAGTGGAGCCAATGTTGATGTTACCCCAGGAATTAATGCTCCGATAGATGGAGTGACTGTGTAGACATGATTCTTCTTTACCTCACTCTTTGTCATTTTTACTGACTTTTGATTACTTTAGTTGTATTTGAGGACAATTGCTTCTTGTGACTATATTTTGTATATATATATTGGGTTTTTGTATTTTAAGTTGTTTGTTGATTCTATCTTATGGATGGTTGAGCTTATGACTCCTTGTTTTGAATGTAAATGGTTTTTGACTAATTTTGAAATCTTTTTCCACCTCTTATTGTGTGTGAATGTGGTTGTTCTTGTCCAAATTTGAGTATCGGTTATGATCAATACCGATGACTTAAGTAGTGCTCTTAATCGAACAAAAATGAATTCGCGGCTACGATGAGGCCAAATGAAGTTGCATAGACAATATGTGGACTTTTTACATCTTGTTGTGACTAGCCAGTTATCGGATGTAGTCTCTTGTGATGAACATTGCACACTTGCTCGAATGAGTCTCGTTTGATATTGGTGCCAATGCCTTGTGTGATGAGCTTACCTAGAACATTGTGTGTGGTGACACCTAGAATTTTCCCCATTGGTCCGGTTGACTAAGTGATGCAAGCTCTTGAAATGATCTTAGGCAACTATTTTGATGAGTGAAACCATTTGATAATATACCTCTTTTTGTGGCCAACCTTGTGAGGTGTGCGAACTTTGATTGAACCCCTTTGAGCTTTCTTCTTTTCTTGGAAGAAACTTGAGCAATTGTGACCCCTCTTTATCCACTGACCTATAATCCTTATGAAGTGTGGTTTGATTGAATAGCCAACTTAGGCCAAAAGTCAAAGTTGGGGGTGTGGTGAAAAGAGAAGGTAAATCAAGAATGTGAAAAATTCATCCTTTGAGCAATGGTTTTGAAAAAGATGGAACCCCTCCATATAAAAAAAATTGAAAAAAAAGAATGAAAAAGTTGTGAAATAAGTGATGAAAATTGCGAAAAGAAATGGGGTATCCAATAGTCCATGTGAAACTGAATAATGGTGTGAATTGTGAACATGATCAAAATGTTGAAGAAAGGGAAAAAAATGGTTTTTAGACCACATTTCATTAGGGTAGGAGCCACTGAGCCTAAATGACCATACCGTTACACTCAGCCCCATTACAAGCCTTGAAAAGACCTTTTTGACTTTGAGTACACAATTGATCTTTGCATGACTAGTTTGAGTCTTGAGGTGTATGTTCATGATTGAGTGTTTTTGAACAGCTATACTTGAGTTTGCTTGTAATGAGGCTGAGTGCAAAGGTATGGTCATTTAGGCTTAGTGACTTTCTCCTCATGAGATGTGGTTTTCTCAAGACATCCCCTTCTTTTCCTTTATCAATTCTTTTTCTAGTGCTTCTAAGTCATCTTTTTATTCACCTCCATGGATTGCTTGGAAACCCAATTTCCTTTTGGACTTTTATTCCACAACGTTCTTTTTCATTTTTTTCTTTTCTTTTCCTTTTTTTTTTAATATGGAGGGTTTCCATTTTGTTTTTCCATACCATGGGTTGAGAGAGACTTTTTCTAGCACTTTCTTTGACTTTTCCTTTTCCTTGTCACCACACCCCCATCTCAGGCTTTTAGCCTAAATTGGCTATTCACTTAAACACATCTCAAGAGGGTTATAGGTAGTGTATGAAGTAAGGTCTAGGGTTCATCAATATTCTTCCAAAGAAAGGTAAGGCTCAAAGGGTGTTCAAAAGAGTTTCACATGCGCACAAGGTAGGCGACAAAAGAGGTATATGTCAAGTTGACTTACACTCTTCAAAATTTGCCTAAGATCATTTCAAAAGCACACCTTACTAAATCAATCAAACTAACGAGGCAAATTCTAGGTTTATTCTTGCATGGTTCAAAGTAAGCTCATCACACAAAAGCCAAGCAAGACTACACACTTTCGCTAGTGTGCAACGGTCATCACAAGAGAATAAATTCGATAAATGGCTAATCACAACAAGATGTAAAGAGTTCACATATTGCCTATGCACCTTCATTTGGTCTCGTCGTAGCCGCACATTCATGTCCGTTTGATTGATAGCACTATTTAAGTCATCAATATTGATCGGGATTGAGACTTAAATTTTGCAAAAGAATAGCCACTTTCAACACACGAGAGGTGGAAAAAATGTGCGAAAAATTCAAAAATTTTCGGAAGGGTCAAAATCGTTTTTGTAATTTAAAACAAAAGGGAGCCATGAGCTCAAACATCCACAAAAAGCAGTGTAAAACAAATTTAAACAGAACAGCCCAAATATATACAAAACACGAATCACAAATAACACATAAAAGGTGAGCCTCACCCCACCACAAATAAAAGCAATTTTTCGTCAAATGCAAATGATGAATATCCAACAGTGAGAATAAAGAAAGATAGAGAGGGAGGTAAAGAGGGGATCCTGGCTAAGTAGTCGCTCCATCTGGGCATCAGTACCTGGAGTGGCTTCCAGAAGGACCAGCTCCACTGGATCCAGCAGCAAGAGTTTTTGCCAAAGAGGCTTGCACAACAGCGTCTATCATGATTTCTTCGATCTCGGCTATGTCGTCTGCTGCAGCTCTCTCAACCATCTCTTCGTTAGTCTCTTCCTTTTAGTCAAGATCGACTATTTGTTTTGCTCTGTCTCCATGTCCAGTGGTGGTCTGAGGCATCTCAGGCACGTTCGGAATCTCCACTGTTCCAAAGATCATGGAAATATCGGTGGATTTGAGGTGGTCCACATCTCTCCTCACCTCTCCAATAACGGTCTTTAAGCCTATCACCTCTTCTGTGTCTCCTTGGTCACGCTCACACATGGCTATCTTGGCTGCCAGAGCATCAATAGTTGTGCTCAGTGGTGTCACAACATCATCGAGGGTAGCCTATATCATTCCTGGAATGGAGTTTTATATGTTGGCAGCCTGGAAATCAGTAGATTGAGGAAGTTGTCCCATCCGGATCAAGGATGTCTGAGTGATTGGTTCACATGATGCAACTGCAACAGTGGGTTTGTGTGATACCATAGAAGCAGAGGGACCTAGAGTCTATGAATGAGAAGAAGGAGCGGGTCTACCTGAAGACCTAGGTGCCAGAGTGGGTGAAGATTCCTCCGCAGGTGTGGATCCAGTGGCCATAACTTCATTTTGTTTCTTTCCGGCATGGTCCTTAAGATATTTAGCTTCGATCTTTCGGATATTAGTGGAGGCGGTGGCAGCCAATTCCCTATCCTTCTTTGCATCTCTAGGCACCTGAGCTATTTTACACAATTCTGCGATCAATATCGGGAAAAAAAGAGATGTCTGGCTCTATTTTGCATCCATATGGATCTCTGAAGCGATGATTTTTCCCAGGTTTATCCGCATTTCCTCTATGATGCAACCCAGGCAAGTTGCCTTGGCAAGGCGAAGAACCGACTCATTCTGGGAGTGCATGATTGTGCTGTTGATGAACCCGAACAAGTATCTTGCAGCTATGTTCAGATCTTTCTTTTCAATCGAAACTCCTTCTGCTAGCCATTTCATAGGCTTATCATCTGAGATCAGCGGGGCTTACCATCTTTTCATCTCGTCCAGCTTCTTTGTTTTGATTAAGTGCTGGCAATGATTTTTAATCTTATTGGACATACCTAAAGCTCAGTTGATAGCATCACTGTCACAAGCTACCTTCTTTCCTCTGATGACCACGTAGTTAATTGATTTGATGGACGACACCAACCTCTTCCGTTGAGGTACCAATGCACTGTATGAATTGTAGAACTCTCTAACCTAGCTTGGTATGTAAGAGCCATGGGATTTGGTGAATATTTGAAATTTGTGATATGTCAAGCATTCTATTATCTCATGATACTTATCGATCACCCCATCTATGGAAAATCATTTTTTCTCAATGATCGTTCTCAGCCCCTCAGACTTTAGTCTGTTTGTTGATTTAGGTGGGGGGACCTTGTAATGGAGGTGCCAATACTATTACCTGCTCTAAAACTGGAGGAGTCTGAGTGGTGGATCGAGGATTTTTTATCCGAGATGGGTCGTTCATTTGTTTAGATCGTAACTCATTCCTCTGTGCCTCCATCAGTTCATCTTCATCAGAAGCCATGCTCTCACTATCATATGTAGTTGGGTTATTGGTTTAAAAACCAGTACTGTCGGAACTTGCATCTGATAGCTCAACAATTTGTCTTTGCCTTTGCCTTTTCCACCAGTTATGGAAAATTTGGTGGCCTTGTACATGGATGCAAATGCATCCTCATTGATTGTGATCCCGTTTCCTCTGCATCGGGGTTGTGTGTTGCTACCGACTTTATTGGGTTTAGTCATTCCTGCAAAAGCTCTGGGAAGAGTTAAGGAAGAAAAATAAAATCACAGGCAATCTACTGCAAAAGGCTCGCCAAGTGGATCAGCGAGTCGCCGAACCTCTTTCGGCAGGCAGGGGTTTGTCCGCTGAAAGTTACAGTCTCATCCAACTTGATTTGATATTAAGGGCGAGATGGAGATATTGGGCGAATCGCCGAAAGATTTGGCGAGTTCGACCTAGCTTGCCGAATGGTCCAACATGCCCATTATCAATCCATCTTCCCGAATTCAAACCCGCAACCCCCAAAAGCAAAATCAAAGCATGCACTAATAAAATTCAAACAAGACCCATACCAACCACCACCTCAGAGTACTCAAATTTCTCCCGAACTTGCCGCATTTGGCCTTTTGACGATATGTGCTCTTAAGAGTGGTGTCACCCTCTCTATCATTGAGCAATTTTTTGACATTTAGCACAAAAATGGGGTACTCAGACTTCACCTCGACAATGAAAACAACATGCAAGCACAACAGATACAGGCATCTGACAATTAAAACACTACAGGAATGCTTTTCAAATTGAAATAGACATTCTAATCCTAGAAGAGAGGCCCTATAAACACCAATAAGATACGATCATTGCACAAGAGTTCAACCTATTTCGAAAGTAAAATTGGGGTTTGGCTAACTAACCTTTTGTGCCGATTAGAATAGGATTGAAATGCTAGGCAGTGAGGAAATCCAATTCAGAGCACAGATGACTCAACCAAAATACTAGAGTAATGCTAGATTAAGGAAAATGATACCTTAGTGCTAGTTTAGGAGATTTGTGAGCGAGGGAAAGTGAGAGATTTCAAATTTTGGGTCCTTTGGCCATTATAAACCGTTCAGTTCGCTCTAGTTCGGCGACGTTAGTAGAGATCGCCGATCTACTCGGCATATCACCAGGTGGTCCCTTGTCCTGCTGATTGTTACAGATTTGTCAATTACATGGGATCAAGATGGCGGTCTAAGTCGAAGTCGCCGACCTGATCAGCTGTAACGACCTGAGAGCACCCCCTAGTCATTATCGGCGTATTCGACCTCAAAGAGGTCTTATACAAGCCCTTAGCATTCGTCTTAGCATGTATCATAGAATAAAATCACGGAAAATTTATAACTTTTACTTTGGAAGTTCAACTTCAGTTCATATAAGAAATAGAATCTAACTTCGTCACAATGTACCATCTAGACATAGAAGTATCGAAAATGGGACGTAGCCCCTACATCAATAAGAATTCTAGAAATAGGAAAGTACAACAATGTAACGACCCGAGAGCACCCCCTAGTCGTTACATGCGTATTCAACCTCTCGGAGGTCTTATACAAGCCTTAGCATTCATTCATCACATAGATCATAAAAATCACTAAGAATTTAAAAATTTTATTCAACAAAACCATAAGACTTCAAGAGTCATCACTATTTGAAAACATCAATACGCAACAGGGAATACTAAGTCTCTTTAGCCAATCTTAGAAAAGAACTTAAAACGTACTAAGGGACACGACCCTTTACAAATGAAATGAAACTTAAGTGTGTATTACAATGACTAAGAAAATTCTAAACATAGTCCTTGAATCTTGTGGACATACCAAAGACTTGGAAGAGAAGCAATCCAAGCAACTCCAAAGCACAATCTCCTCCTAATTACCACAACCTACACTTGTAGTAAAATAGAAGGAAGGGGTTAGTACAACACACGTACTACGTATGGGAATATGCAAAACATGCTAAAAAGGACATTTGTTTGGAAGTTATACTTTCATGCCATTTTGATAAAATCTCATGAACATCAACACAATAGGCACCTTACAAGTCACAACCAACAATACAAAGGCATATGCTTCACAATACATCATAAACTTACATAACCAATTTACCTTTACCTTCTTGCCTTGGACCTCCACCTTATGTAACCCTTAAGCAACACCTTTGTACAATGTATGGGCAACGTCCCATACCATCACCCACACTAAGGCACCACCTTAAGGTCACATAAAGTACACTTACCATGCATACCTCAACCTTCACCAATTAATCACATAAGACATATAAGCACTTAAGCCAACAAGTCAATTCATAAAACTAGAACACTCATCAAATGTCATCCCAAGACTCACCTAAGTAAGACATGGTGAGACAGCCCATACTACCTCTTCATACCACACCCAAGTGATCGTTAAGGCAACACACGACAAGATCCATTCACATCTCAACATAAATCGTTCATTCAACTTAATGCATTTAGACAACTTCATTCATTAATGACATAAGATCATCACATACATCCAATTCAACATAAGCACTTAGATTTAATTCATTATGACTCACTTTCACATTAGCATGCTTAAAGACCAACACTTTCATTAATTAGCCCAATAAGACTCATTTATTCATTATCATTACTA
>JAJOOR010042184.1:0-10291 GCA_036250505.1 Solanum acaule
GTGGTGTTTATAGTTGGAAGCAGGAGGCTTCAGAACCAAATGAAGATAAATCTTATTTTCTTCTTGAACGTTTCAATGTCAGCAAGGAACAAATTCAAGATTTAGCTAACCTTATTCTTTGTAGTTCTTCCTTCCTTTTCTTCTTGAAATTAACTGAAGGAGGTAGGAAGAAAGAAGAGAGTTAGAACAAATGGAAACAAAAGATCCAAAATTAATCGGTCATATCGGGTCAGATTTGAAATGGATTTCTAGATTAAGTGGGTCATATATTTTGAAATAGGTAAAGAAAATCCATGTCACAATTGCCATGTCATTGTTCTGTTAATAAAGGGCAATTTTGAACCTTAAAAAAACGTTGAGGGCATTTTTAAACCAAAAGGTGGAAGGAGGGCATTTTTGAACCATTTGAGATACGTTAAGGGCATTTTTAACCCTTTTCCCTTTTTATTATAATTTCCAAAATAATTTATTTTAGGGACTTAAATATTTACATACTCTAATTTGTTTTTGCGGTTAGTAAAAATTATGTAGTTTAAATGGTATATATATTAACTAAATAAAATATATTTTGAATTTAATTTAATCATAATTTATTAATTGAAGATATTTTCATGTTATAAGCTCAAAAACAAATAAGACTGCACATGTAATGTCGTAAAAGTACCCTTCATCTTTAATAGATTAAGATTATAATTTTAATTAAATATTGTGTTGAAACATGCAATTGCATTATTTAGTTCAATTTGTTGCGACACTCAAGTTCAACTAAATCTTCCTAGATTTATAACCAAATAACTAAAAAATGTTTAAAATTAATTATTATAATTGTCAATAAGGTTTATGACTTTATTCTAGTTTTCAATTATCAAGCACCTTATTAAAGAATAATTTCAAGTTCATTATTTCATTTACAAAAGCTAAACTGATCATTAGGAGCTTGTGCCATGTGCATGTTTTTTTTCTCAAAGAAGTTTAATCACCGAATTAAATTTCGCACAATTATAATATTGTTTAGTTATTTCTTTAGTTTTTCACATAAAATAATATCTCCATAAAATATGCTTGTGTTTATATATTATTTGATGCGAGGTAGATTGTGGAATAAAAACGGGTTCGAGTCCCGTCAGTCCCGACAGATTCAATAAATATATTCATCTTTTCATTTTCTGTGAGAGGGGGGCAGGGAGAATAATTCATTCCCAACGGGGGATCTTTTATTTTTCCTTTGGCCTCAAATTTTTAAATATTCTTGACAAATTATTTTTGGGTGAGTTTCACCATGCGTTGGACCATAAATTTTTGAAAGAAACATTTGACTATTTCAAAAAATATAATTTATACTCATAAGTTCTAAAAATTATTTAAAATATCTTTAAGTTTGTATTGTCATTTTATAATGGCATGATCTGTTAAAAAATAACTTCATAACATAATTGATAACAATAACAACAATAAATAACAATATGGGTAACAACAATACATTAATCGCATACCCAAATCTATCACTGATTCAAGATGAATTATAACCTATTAAAAATAAATTGTTCTTTATTGTCACGTTCTGTATAGACAGCAGAGCGGAATAGTTATTAGTTATTAATGGAGTAATCTGGTAGGTAAATATTAGTTGGATTTAATAAATAATGAGTGTTTTAATATAAGATATAAAATTTTGGGGTAATTTTTAAATTTTTAAAAATTCTCAAATATTAGAACTTGACCCAAATGCTAGCTCTTTTTTTTATAGTACTTGGGAACTTGATATATTTGACAAATATATTTGCCATGCAATGACAAGTTATATGGCCAAAAATCATTTTCCAATTTTCTCCAAGTATTAAACTAAAATTAACAAAAATCCCCTCACACTCCTTGGACTTATTTCTTCTTCAAAATATTCAATAAGAAAAATAATAAAAACTTCAAAAAGAGAAATAATATTTTATCTATATGTGCTATAATTTATATTTTTTATTTCCTATGTCATATTATCTCTATTAATATTATTATTTTACATACTTGTCTTGGATCCAAAACAATCCCATACATATATATATATATATATATATATATATATGTTATTTGTAATTTACATTACTAGTCGTAAATGTGTTTATGCAAAGAGAAGTTACAACTCGTTATCTTCTTAAAATAATTTCAGTAGACTTTAAAAAGTCGTTAATACAAATCTACTTTTTTAGTGAGAACAGACTAATAACTTTTTAATAACTTTAATCTCGTTCCTAGTAAGTCTGCCAAATACCCTCACCCCACCCCTCCCCTCCCCAAGGTGTTATTCACATTGAATTGTATTTCTTTATCAACATGTGATTTAGACTTGCAACTATAACCACAAGAGTTAAGATATGGACACTCCATTTTAAAAAAAAATTACATAACAGAAAAGTTTGAATCTAAATGTGCATCTGAATAATTAAAATATATTTTTTAGATTGAAACACTAAATGACTAAGATTACTTGTCTTCAACATCTAAATATCGCTAGTAATGAGGGAGATGGTTGATGTTAGTGACTAGTTATGGTGATGGTGATAGTTGTGATGATAGAGGTGGTTAGTGTTGTAGTGACCGTTATAATGATGACAATTGATAGTGATGATAGTGATTCTGATGATAAAACTGATTGATGTTTATAATTGACGGTATTATTAATAATAGCTAAAAAAAATATATGATTAATTATATATAGTTGATGATGATTCTAATTATGATTGTAGAGGTGGGTTGATAGTACAAATTTACCACTTCATCATCCACATCGTGACATTACTACAAGTTGTTAGACAATATAACAATTAGTAGCATTTAATTTTTATATTTAATGTAAATTATGTTCCACTAACGAGGAGTAATTCTTTATTCTTCAGTACAAATTGGAAATGTTTAATATAGAGTTAGTATTTAATGCCTGTTTGTATGGCCTATTTTAAATGTTTTAAAATTAAAATTGATTTTAAGGATTTTTATAGTATTTGATTAAAATAAAAAATATAGTTTTAAGCATTTATTTTTAAATTAAATAAATTAGAGAGCTTGCTAAACGGCCACAAGTAAACCAAATGTATGAATTAAGATGAGTATTTAATACTAATAATTATTTCCACCTTGGAATTGACTAACATTACAATAAATTGGTCAATTAAATTATTTTCATTCGATTGTCAATAGTAGGTTGCAGAATTGCAATACACTCAATTATTATTTAATACTTCCTCCGTCTCATATTAGATGATCATTTTATTAAAAATAGTTGTTTCATATTAGTTGTTGATCTCACTAAATCAATAAATCATTAATTAAAATTTTCTTATACAACCCTTGCAATTAATTCTTTTTTAGAGTGTTCACATTTGTTTATAAAATTTCCAAAATGTTTTTTTAAGGAATGAATCAGTAAATTATCTTCTTATTTATAATTTCTTAATATGTTGTTAAAAAAAAATGATCAACTAATATGAGACATAGAGTAATCTTTTTTTCTACTCGTCGTAGGTGCATTAAATAAAGTATGGCCGGGAGATGGTCAAAAATTGTTATTTGGTGCAGTTTTACTATTTAACAAAGTTAAATTGGATCATATCTAAGTTTTGCGATATCTTAAAAATATATTTTAGTTTAAATTGATGAGAATCATAAATTTATAATCTTCAAATCTTAGATTCATCTCTCCATGTAAAATAAGTAAATAACATGTTAGTAACAAAAACAATTAATTTGCGGTAGATAAGGGAACACATTAATGTAAAGATCTTTCCAATTATAAGCATTATACAACGTAACTTTCCTTAATTTAAATGACATTCCAATATCTATTTCATTCATTAACAAATTTTTTTTTTGTGTTATTATTAATTAGACTATGTCTTATTCACGCACACAAAGGTTTTATTCCAATTAAATGTTTAACGTATTCATTTATATTACAAGTCCGCTTATATTTCTCATTGTTGTCATAGTCAGTCTACTTAATAAGTTTAATTACATTTAAACATTAATTAATTTTGGACCAACTTATATACATCATAGAAACTCATATTTTATTTGTTAATCATCAAAACAGTTATACAATCAACAAAAAAAGATTTATTAGAATTTAAATGCTAGCCAACCAAAATAATTAAGCTGATGGAATTACCCTCTCAAGAAAACTAAAAGATCAGTTCAAATTGTCATATAGTCGTCAACAGGTTCATTAAGAAATTATAAATAAAAAAATATACTTTTACTAATTTATTCTTAATTTTTTTCAATAGTCAATATTATTTACTTTAAAAGGTTACTATTAACATTAAAAATAAAAAAATTATTTAATTTTATCTTGATTTGAGACGGATAATTTTAGTAATATTAATAACTAATAAAAGAAGCAGGAAATAGTATTATTCAATTCTACAACCAATTGTTAAAAGGTAACTTTTGTCTCATCAAAGATTCTCTATTTCTCTGTGTATACAGTTTATAGACGCTATGTGATTATTAAATTAATAAATAGAATAATGTGAGGATTTGAAACTAAAAAAATAAAATAAAACCTTATCTTCAACTTTATGCTGTCGTTTCAAATTTGAAATAAAGTTAAAAATAATAACAACAATTAAAAATGCAGGTCAAAAAAATAGTTTACGTGCTTCAACCCTGTACTTCCGTTTTAGTACAATCAAGATTACTTTGTTTTCTTCTTTAATTTTATATTTTCAAAAAAGTATTTTTTTTTTTACATAATAATTCATATAGGTGGAATTTGCACGCATTTTTAATTATTTCACGAAAACATATTATTTTATTTATCAAAGTTTAGATAAATATGAAGAAATTATTTATTATATTTTATTGATGTAATGAACACATATTAGAGTAGAAGATTAGTAGGTAATAATGTATTGTCTTGTTGGTCATTCATATTAATATTTATATTATTGCTCCTATAATTTTATGTCTTTCGATTTCTGTTACTATATATTGATTCCTTGTACCTCAATTATCATGTTATTTTATACATTTTTTATTTTGTTACTAGCTATTGTTTTTGTTATTATTTGTCCTTTCTTATATTTTTGCCAAGTTTTTTCTGAATTGCATTGGACAATATTTTCATTGAGTAGAGAATTTACCGAAAACATCATTTCTATCTCTAATATTGTGATAATTGATAAGGTTTACATATTCTTTTCGGACTCTACCTCGTGAAACTACACTAAATTAAAATATATTGCTTATATTGGACCAACTAGAATTTCAAAGGGACAAATATTTTAGTGACATATATAGCACCCCATTAAGTTATCATGATTTTCTTTTTTAGAGTCAAATGATAAGAATTTTGACTAATATTTTATAATGTATTTTTTCATTATATTGATATGTAAAAAATTACAATTTATAAATTTTTTGTATAGTTTTTAAATATCTGAATTTCTTATTTAAAATATCACATTAATATAATCTAATTTAATTTTAAAAATTAATCAAATTAATTTTCGAAAAAGTATAACACAACGTTGGAAAAGGATTTGATTCATCCAATGTTACAAAAGATAGAAAAGGATATTCCTTAAGCTCTTTCGCCCTGACGTGAAACACGTTTGCATGCACTTGTATTATCTTATTATTACTTCTCTCCAAACATGTAAATATTCGATAGTGTACATTTCTTATCTGATAGTGATGAATGCGGAATTTTCATTAAGGAGTTGCATGCATTTGTATTATCTTATTATTACTTCTCTCCAAACATGTAAATATTTGACAGTGTACATTTCTTATCTGATAGTGATGGACGCGGAATTTTCATTAAGGAGTGTCAATGGCTATAGTTAAAAAAAATATATAATGAGATTAGTAAAGCTTGAACACATGACCTTATGAAATTTTTGCAACCTCTTAACCACTAGACTAAACCTTCAAGTTGTTTCAAGAGGTGTCAATTCATGTATTTATATTTATTAAATAAAATTTGACCTCTATATACAATGTAATTTTCCGACGAAGGGGTGTCGCTTGACACCCCTAGACCAAGGGTAGGTCCGCCCCTGTTATCTGAACTATCACTTAATAATTAGCGAAACATACCTAAACATTGATTAGACCAAATTGTGTTTATTTAGAAATACTTCCAGGCGCGTTTGTTTATAAATATTTTCCTACATATGACATATATAACAATTTATTTATATCAGTTCTATTTGTCGACATTTTATCTTTAAAACTGTCCTTAATCAAGTTAGATATATCGATACTATGGCCGAATCAAGATCACAGCTAAAAAGGTGGAGAAGAAGATAGATACATATTATGAATAATTAATCAAAATGTATTTCATTAATTTTTTATGATAGTTTAGATAAATATTCTTAATAATTTTGATATAAAAATATAAAATTGAGATAATTTAAATGTATTTTTGATTGTTAAATATATTTTGCTAGTCAGCTACCATAAGAAGTCAATATTCCCGGCAGTATTTGATCCCCCAATCAGTGCATGATTTCTATGGCCTTCCATTCACTGTGTGTCATGCGTGATTATGGATGAAAAATTAGCTAATGACTCGATTAAAAGTTAAAAATTGATTCTCCAATTTATTTTTTATTTTATTTTAATTTGTTTAAATTTAATTAATTTAAAATTTGGAATTATTTGAGATTAATAAATAGCACAAATTAATTCATGAAAAATTATGTTAATACATTTTTTTATTTTTTTGTTTGATATATCATATTTTAATTAATTTTTATTTGATGATTAAATCAATTATAAGAGCACAAATCAAGAAATTTAAAAATAACTACCATTATTAGCCAATATAATATTAAATATGTATATCTTTTATGTATTATAATTAATATACAAAAAATATTTTTGCTGACTTATTTCCTTTTTTTATGAGTTCTTTAAGTATATGATACATGATCAAATATTGACCGACTTATGTGTTGACCTTGACCATCTTGTCATAAAACATTTGTTGAGAGTAAATATATTTTCCATAACGAAGGATAAGATGAGCCAGCAGAGAATAGGATAATAAATACTACTTCCTTAGTTTATTATTAATTATTTATTTAAATTTTACGGTATGAACAATAGTTAGTATGAATATTTTTTAATTATAATATTTATATTAAGTATTTTTATTTTATTTTTTACTGTAAGGAACAATAGTTAGTATGAATAATTTTTAATTATAATATTTATATTAAGTATTTTTTTTTAATATTAAGTAACTTTTAATCCTACTTATCAAAAATATTTAAGGAAAAACAAGTAATTATTATTGAGGGTAAAACATGAATATATATATATATATATATATATTACGCTAAAGCCTAAAAGTGATAAATAAAGATAGAAAAAATGTTTTTGATATATAGAGTAGACAAGTAAAAGTGAATGTAAATGGAATAGTGGAACATATAGTAAGGGCCCTTTTGAATATGTAACATGGAATCATACTTGAAATCAAATTGTTTTGAGATTGAAGGTTTGTCTAGCATATAATTTGAATTTTTTGAGTTGAGTTTTTTCTTAGAAATATAAAAATCTCACAAATTGTGAAATTTTTTAATATTTTTTATAAAATTTTACCAATGTGTAAACTATAGTTTATAAATAAGATATCGAAATCATAAAGTGCCACATTGATAAATTGCATACCTCCATGTTTCTTTAATTTGACAAATAAATGTTTGTGGTTACAAAGTTTCAAAACACATACTTTTGTAAAAAATCACTAGTCAATAATAGTAGTAACTAGTTATTCTTTGATATAATTTTTGGGTAACTTTTCACAAATCCATTACATTAGAAGCTAATTATTTAGGTTCACGTTATTTTGTAATATTACGTTTTCTTACCATGATATGGGCCTTGTATACATGTATTTACCTCTTTCAGATACATTTATTCGAGATATATATAAGACAGATATGATGACCACGTAATTTTTGACCCTTCCCGAGTTTCAACCCATTTTCAACTTTAAATATCTATTTTAAAATTAATCTTTATTTCACTTTTGTTTCAAAATTTTTTTAGCAGATTTTACTTAGAAAATTGAAAACCACAAAAATAGTTATTCTTAAGATAATACTTTTATTTTTTAAGAGTAGAAAAATTACAAAAATATATTTCTTTAGATTTTTTTAATATTAAAAAAAACCCGTAAAAAACGATTCAAGAATATGAAATTTACCCTACCCACCCCTGTAGATGAGGAATCATTTGATTTTTTTGATGTATCTCACTCTCCAACTCTTCGATATGTGCCGCAATTCCTCCGCGGTAACGGTACGCTTCAAGCACTATGGCATCCCTGTACATAACTTCAAAACGAAGTGCTCTGCCAGCCGGAGTATTTTGACCATACTCTCGATTCAATTTCGCCTTCCCATAATTGCGAATGAGACACTAGAATTTTGCAATTTGATTCAGAGGAAATAACCCTCTATCGACAATTCTCATTACAGTCTCTACCTTCTTCGGTACAAACGGCACAAACACCTCCGCCATCCATTCCTTTTCTTTTCTTTTTAAGATTTGCTTAGTATCTCAAAAAAGAAAACACAAAAAAGAGCCAATAATTTTTTGCCACTTAACAAAGATTATATTGTTTATATAAAAAAAAACTTTTTGTCACACCACTCACGAAATGGTTAGACCTTTTATAAAGAAATTTTGACTACAGAACAATATTTTTTATCTTTAATTTTGTTCTTGATTTATTAAATTCATATTATTTTGGTGCTTCCTCCTAAAATTAGTCCAATTTTTCATCTTTATATTTGTCATGTTGATCAAATGTGGTGGAAATTCTTTTCGGAGTTAATCTTATTCCTGTTTATTGTGTTGGGGCATTATGATGAAGTGTTATATTATTTTTAAGTGATCAAGAATGTTAGAAATGAAAATTAGTGAGCTATTGAGATTAAATATTAAAAGTGTGAATTCTTGATTAGATAGTGGATTTTACTTTTAGACTAAGAATTAACTGAAATCCATATTAATTGATAAAAAACAGTATAACTTTGCTATTTCTTTACTATTAATGAGCAAACCTAAAATTCAAGTTTATCTGGAATTTAGTAATATATTGATAAATAATGGGTTTAAGACTTAAAATATTTTAGATGCTTTAACAAAATACTACTGTTGAAGGTGCTATTGTGCTCTTGGTATTTACATCATTTTGTGATAAATTTATTAGCAAGAAAATTCAATAAGTATAGTTAGCAAATGAGAAGATCACATGTTTATTTGGAAATAAGTTTGAGTAGTTGGTTGCATATTTACACGTTGAGTATTTAATTTTTCTTTGTAATAATTCTTGTTGGATGTTTAATTATGGACAATTGTAAAGTATTGAATTGTTGTCGAAGGCTTTAAGTTGAATAAATGTTTCAAATACTAAGCTTCAGTGAGAGGGGTGTTTTTAAATTACTTAATCAAGTAGAGGGGTGTTTTTAAGGTTGTCCATAGTTGGGGGACTAAATTAATAATTCATGCCAAGTTTAGGGGTGCTTTCAATATTTATATCTAAATAAAATAATAGGGCCGTGTTTACGCATCTTGATTCAGATCTCCTAAAAAATGATAATCTTTGATTCAACAAATGAGTAGGCTTAAATTTAGAACGTGATACATATGAGAGATCATATTTATGCGTCTTAATTTGTGTATGTCGAAGCTGAGGTTGCCACTTGGTGTCTTAGTTGAGAGTCTAGGGGAGGAGCTAAGGGAGTTGTGGGTTCAGATGAACAAGTAGCTTTTTCGTAAATCATGTTTTTGTATTAGAAAATTATATATATTAACTTGTGAACCATCTAACAAAATTGATTGATGGCCTAGTGGTAAGGAAAGGGTTATGAAAATACTTTCCACACTTCTGTTGTGCGTGCAAATCCTACTATCAACAAAAGTTTTTTTTTTTATAAAAAAAACATGATTTTCTCTTAACCTTGGATCTGCCAGTCCTAAAATTTTGAATTCCAAACTCGTAATTCTGGCTCCTCCTCTACTTAAGGGACTAAATTAATAATTCATGCCAAGTTTAGGGGTGCTTTCAATATTTATATCTAAATAAAATAATAAGGTCGTGTTTACGCATCTTGATTCAGATCTCCTTAAAAATGATAATCTTTGATTCAACAAATGAGTAGGCTTAAATTTAGAACGTGACATATGAGAGATCATATTTATGCGTCTTAATTTGTGTATGTCGAAGCTGAGGTTGCCACTTGGTGTCTTAGTTGAGAGTCTAGGGGAGGAGCTAAGG
>JAJOOR010042185.1:0-10525 GCA_036250505.1 Solanum acaule
TTTTTCTTTACACTAAGGAATGAAAGAAAAAAATAAAATAAGAATAAGAAACTCAAATAGTTATAATCAAAAAGTCAAAAAATAATTTATGTATGAAAAAGATTAAAATATACCTTGAACTTTGCTAGAAGAATCATATATACCCCTAAATAATTTTTAAGAAAATTAAAAGTCAAATATAAATTTAAAACTAATTTTTTCACTTCCGTTAAATGAAGGGTATATGTGAGCTCATTTTGTAACGGTAGGGGTATATGTGAGCCGTTTGTATAACGGTAAGGGTATATATGAGCCACTTTCATAACAAGGGCATATTAGCTCCAAATGACAAAGTTGAGGGGTATATCAGACCCTTTTCCCTTTAATCAATAAATTAATATTTATTAGTTTAAAGAATGTTTTGACACCGTAAAATTCGTTTGGGATGAAATCTCAGAGAATTTAAATGAATCCACTTGTGAAAACGTCATTCATGAACTTGAGATCATGATTAATGATCTCAGTTACCGCAACAAAATGGAAGTTAATGACTTGTTGAATGGGTGAAAATGGTACGTGTTCGTAGGTCTAGAGCTTAAAAGAAATTGTGGATACCATTGGAAAAAATAGTGTTGATGATAAAGTAGAAGATGATACAATACATTTGGACTAGTTACGGGTCAGGAATCACTTATTACATTTAGAGTTCTTCACAATTTTGTGGTGCAGTTCAAAATGACAACAACGAAACTTTTGGATGCAATAAGAAAAGTTAGAGATGAGCTTCAACAAGATTTAGATTTTAACAAAAAAAAATAGAACACAATATAATCATGTTTTGCTAAATTGTCTTAGATATAGTTGTACATTTAATGAATTATTAATTTATAATATTAATGAGAATATATATTTATATAAGGGTCTTCAGAAAATATATTATCTTATTTTTTTATCAAAATGAGTGATTTTTTCAATTGACCCAAGTCGGGACCAAAGAAAAATATTATTTTAATGAGGTTATTAATTAATCGAGTATTAATTTAGTGAGGTTTTACGGTACCTTGAATCCACTTGATAACCTTATAAATTTGCTGATTTCCTAAGTTGTAGGCGTTTACTAATCATGGCTTTTATTAATTTTTTTGGTTTGCATATATAGTGTTAAGTTGATTTTTCTTATTTGCTCTTTCCACTGGACTCTTTGACTCACTTCTTTGTCTCGATCATCTTCTGTACTTTATGAAGCATAACAATTGGTAAATTTCCCTTTATTCTTCCATAAATTTAGCTTTTGATTGCAATATTAATATTTCCATGCTCGATATAGTATTTTTTTTATACATGCCTTTTAATAATTACTATCCAATCATTTTCTTTTTACTTAATTCTTTTTAGTATTCATGTGTTTGAGTTGAAACAAGATTCATATAGCATAAAGTTTGCAAAATTTACTAATCTCAACCTACACAAGTTGTTATAATTTATTTTGGTATGTTTTTTTTATTTTTATTTTATAGCACAAAGAAAATCCAATAATATACGTACCATTTAAAATTTATTCAAAATTTATAATTAGGTATTTTGGGATAAATGTGCAAGGCACGTTCCCAAAAACTAGTTATATAATCAGATAGTCAAATTACAACAACACTTAAACTTTTGAATTACAATGAAAAGTAACAAGTAACTAAGGATACATATAAGAATGAGATGAGAAGTTTAGACCCTAGAAAGAAGATGAGAGGAACATATGGTTTCTTCACAATACACATAAAATTGTTCTTTCTAATTCATAGTCCTTCCGGTTTTCAAATGGACTTGGATCCCAAATAACACATTCCGACAATTTTACTCGGTCCAACAATCTCAAATGTATCAGTCTTATTTAGTGTTTCTAGCCCATATGCTTTTACTGGGTTTGCAACATATACCATTTATTAATCATGTTAAAAAAAATGAGAAACTTGAGTTATGATTCACAAGCATATAAGCTACAAGTAATTTGAGAATATACGCATTGATAGTAGCTAATTGAAGGTCCCTTGCTCGATGGTGTCATTATATAGCTTGTTGTTTTCTAGAGAGACTGTGAGATTAAGATTTAGTTGAGCAACGTCACTCTGAATAATTAAGATATTAATGATTGAAATTTAGAAGTGGAGGTTAGAGAAAACAAAATTATTGACGCAATCTAAGTGAATAGATTAATTGGTTAGCTAGGGTTCATTCGAGAGAGAAAAATATTTGAAAATTACTACATTTAGTCTAGAGATATTTTTGGTAAAAAAGGATATGTATAATCAATAGAGATTAGTTCAAATTATAGCGAACTTAGTGAGAAGGAATTCAGGAATTGAAAAAGTCATATCTCTAGGCCTCCTTAATCTTGTCTCCAACTTTTTAATGAGAAACTTACAAAAATGACTATAGTTTAAGGGTTGACTATAATTGTTGATAATCTTGGAGGTGGCAAAGAAGGTACCGAAGTTAAATCATGAGTCTGAAATCCCACACTAGGACCCTGAACTGGCGGTGTAGCACTAATTAATAGGAGAACTTGCACTGCCCGGATGGATACCAGAAGTAAGGGCACTATCCAATCTAGCCAATAACCTGACGTTCAACTCCTGAAGCATTGGAGCGTTGTCGGGAACCACATGAGGCTGGCTTGGTCCCCTCACCTCAGTTTGCTACTCAATAACATCATCATGCTCAAATACGGGCTCAGGCAATGCCTCTCTATCTCATCAACGAGCAGGAGCTTTCCTCTTAAACCCGATCTTCACCTCTTAATGCGCAAAGAATAAATTAGAGGTTTACAACACTTGATATGAATAACTCGCACGATAAGGAATCAAATGAAATGAATTTATCCTACTAGGAATCTCGTAGCCTCTCAAAGATAGGTACGGTTGTCTACATACCAATCCATAAGACTCTACCAGACTCCCTACTTTTTATCTTATGGAATCGGTGAACCTAGCGCTCTAATACCAATTTGTCACTACCCAAAAATTAAGGTCATGATGACACACACACACACCCCTCCAAATGGTGTGTAAGCCAAAAATAACACACATACGAGACTCTTGAAGGGAAGTTAGGCCGCAAACAAAAGAAAAAAACAACAAATAATATCCCAAAATCAGGTAGCATAAGTATAAATAACATCTAATACAACTTTAGAGTATGAAACACATCACAAGTCTCCAAAAATAAAGAAAGACTGAAAAATAAATCCGGGAACATGATCTCACCACCACTCCGAAAAGATCTTCAAAGCTAGAAACGATCGGCCACCGCGGGGAGTACCCTGACTAGAATCTGCATAAAAATGATACAGAAGTAGGGGTGAGTACAATATACAAGTACTCAGCAGGCTTGGATGACTAAGCAAAAGGAATGAATCAACTTATGAAGTATACTAAGGAACGCTTCCAGCTGCATACAGAAAAGTCCCATTCCGGCACCAATGTTGCCAATTTATAATGAACGCCGCAAGTAAAGTAAACATATAAGGTCACAATAGTTCCCATATCACAGACAAGTCAAGCAATTCAAAATGATTAATGCAATGCAATGAGATGATGCAATGATGTGGTGGTACGATGGAATCAAGGTTGTTGCACAACCTATCGTGTACCCCTTGTCGAGTTAAGGCTTCGAGACAAGGACCCGTGGGAGACTCGCAGTCCATATACCAAATCACAATCTTAATATCTCATCAACTTGTCACCTCAGTATGGTCAAAGATATATAAATTTAAAAAAAAAAGGTGTCTCATTTTGTTTCTCAAAAGGAATCTCCACATTTTCTCAATTTCTCAAGAACATGATATGATTAATGAGGATGGATGCATCACAACACATATATAACATGGAGGCAATAATCAACTCAACATGTATCAACAGTCTAAATTTATCAAAACTCAGTCGAATTATGATATACACCCTCATATGAAAAATAGTGGAAAATAGTTCATTTGAAATAATTGAATTCCATTTAGAAAGCTTTTCGTGTACTCAAAGCATTATAGAGTTTCCAACTCAATCCCTCACGTGGGCATTACAAGTCTCTCTCACAGGGAACTCATGAATCATATGCTCTCAAAGCAAATAGAATAACAATTAAGGCCTCAACACAGGCAAAACAACACATACAAGCCCCCACACGGGCAGCACAATATAATCAAGCTCCTGCATGGGCAACACAATAAAACTCACAGCCCAAAATCTTGCTATGATCCCATCTCATGGCCTAAGACATAAGAATGATCAATTATCCAATCCTAGTCTAGGAGAAGCATAGTCAAACCTATCTCAAGGTTGAAACTTCACCCGAACTACTCTACCAGAGCAAGCCCTCAACCACATGCTAACTAGGATGATCCTCAACTATCAAGAATGGAAAGAATTCATCAAAAGGAGTCCAATCATACCCATATTTATATTATTTGAAATCGGGGGTAAAATAGTTCAAAAATCACTTCGGAAATCAAAAGGGTAAAATCATATTTTTAGTTGAAAATCAAGTTCTAAAAGCCAAGAGGAGTTCGTGATTGAAAACCCCATTGAAACAAGCAAGAATCGAGCTCTAAATCAAGAATTTACTACTTCTCCAACTTTGGGAGAACAACCCCAAAACCCACATTTGAAATGCGGTCAAAATGAGAAATTTCAGAAAATTTTTGTCAAAATCAGTTTACCCACAATACAAGGACCTCAAATTCTGATAATCAATGAAAACTCATTCCAAATCGACCTTCAAATCAACAATTTTTTATTTCTTTACTTTGGGGTTTAAAATCTCAACTTAATGGATATAAATCATGAAATATGAAAGGGATATTCTTGAGAAAGAGTAAAACATGGTTAGAAATACATACCCAATGATTATGAAAGAAAAACACATCTAAAATCACCTCAAACCGACTTTTCTAGCTCCCAAAATGTCAAATATACTAAATAGGTTTGAATAGATATTTAACTCAATGATTTCGTCACTAAAACCTATTTACGTCGCTACAAGTCTATTTTTTCGCCACTTAAAGTGTGCACCAGCAACCTTGAAAACATCTTTTTGACACTTAAAACTCATTCGGAATCCTATCAACACAAACCAATAATGAAAATTTATCATAAAATATGATTTGGAACCAATGGAATCGTCGGATTTCAAAATAAAAAATATTTATGACCGAAATACCCCCTCAGAACCCATTTAGGCCAAAAATTCAACTTTTTATCAAAATATCCAAATCACAATCTAAGGTCTTGAGCTGTATAAGGAGCCATTTGGATGCTAGAGTGGTAACTATTGTTGTAAGCAAATTCAATAAGAGGTAGGTGATCATCCCAATTACCTTTTAAATCAATCACACAAGCCCTCAAAATATCCTCTTATGAGGATGAAAGGTAGTACTTAAGTTCACCTTTGAACCCAAGCCTTTTTGGAATGACTTCCAAAACTGTGCAGTAAATTGCGCACCTTTGTCTGAAATAATGGAGACTGGAACTCCATGAATTCTAACCACTTCTTGAAGATACAACTTGGCATAGTCCTCTGCTGAATGGGTAGTCTTTACTGGCAAAAAAAAGACTGATTTTGTCATCATATCGACAATCACCCAAATAGAATCATGTTGCCTGAGACCTTGGTAAGCGTGTGATGAAATCTATATTAATCATCTCCCACTTCCATTTTGGAAGTTCTATATTCTGAGCCATACCGCCTGGCCTTTGGTGCTCTATTTTAACTTGTTGGCAATTAGGAGACTTAGCAATAAATTCTGCAATGCCCTTCTTCATACTACTCCACCAATAGACTTCTCTCAAATCGCGATACATCTTTGTGGAACCTAGATGAATGGAATATCTGAAGCTATGAGCTTCTTCCATGATCCTCTCTTAGAGTTCATCCACCCTTGGTACACACAGTCTGCCTTAATACCTCAATACACCATCTCCCCCTTGTTCAGAGGCCATAACTTTCTGCTTATGAACATTTGTCTTCAATTCAAGCAAAATTAGGTCTTGGTCTTGTTTCTCTTTAACTTCAGACACTAAAGATAATTCAACCACATTCATCATCACTACTCCTCCTTCTATGGAATCTATTAGTCGGACTCCTAAGCGTGCAAGTCTATGCACATCTTTCGCTAACTCTCTCTTTTCTTCCTCAACATGGGCGGTACTACCCATAGACAACCTGCCCAAGGCATCAGCAACAACATTAACCTTACATGGGTGGTAAAGAATACTCATGTCATAATCCTTGAGTAATTCTAACCACCTTCTTTGTCTGAGATTAAGCTCTTTCTAAGTAAACACATACTAAAGACTCTTTTGATCGGTGAACGCATCCACATGAACACCATAAAGATAATGGCACCATATTTTCAAAGCAAAAACTACGGTAGCCAATTCTAGATCATGGGTTGTGTAGTTCTTCTCATGAACTTTCAACTGTCTTGAGGCATAAGCTATAACTTTGTCATTTTTTATTAACACACAATCCAAACCAACTCTAGACGTATCACAGTAAACAACAAAGCCTTGCGTACCTTCTGGTAAGGTCAAAACTGAGGCAGTAGTCAACCTCTTTTTCAATTCCTAAAAGCTTTTCTCACAAGTTTCAGACCATTGAAACTTCACTGTTTTCTGAATTAACTTGGTCAAAGGGGACGAAATAGACGAGAACCCTTCCACAAACCTTCTATAATAACCAGCCAAACCCAAGAAACTCCTAATATTAGTTGGAGATGTGGGTCTAGGCCAATTCTGCAATGCCTCTATTTTTTGGGTAGCAACTTTAATTCCCTCTCCAGACACAATGTGGCCTAAGAATGCCACAGACTCAAGCCAAAACTCACATTTCAAGAACTTAGCATTCAACTCTCTATTTTTTAGAGTCTGGAGAACTATTTTGAGATGAATAGCATGATCTTCTTTATTCCTTGAATAGATTAGTATGTCATCAATGAATACGATAGCAAACATATCTAAATAAGGCTTGAACACTCTATTCATAAGGTCCATGAATGTTGCATGCGCATTGGTCAAATCAAAGGACATAACTAAGAACTCATAATGACCATAACGGGTCCTGAATGTTGTCTTTGGAATATCAAATTCCCTTACTCTTAACTGATGGTAGCCAGATCTGAGGTCTATCTTAGAGAAACAGGTGGCACCCTGAAGTTGATCGAAAAGATCATCAATCCTTGGGAGAGGATACTTATTCTTGATGGTAACCTTGTTCAACTGGCGGTAATCTATACACATCCTAAGGGAACCATCTTTCTTTCTTACAAATAAGACCGGAGCGCCCCAAGGTGAGACACTTGGTCGAATAAAACCCTTATCTATGAGATCTTTCAACTGCTCTATCAACTCTTTTAACTCTGTTGGTGCCATTCTGTATGGCGGATTGGATATAGGACGAGTATCTGGAAGAAGGTCTATACCGAAGTCTATCCCTCTCTCAGGAGGGACTCTGGGAAGATCATCTGGAAAGACTTCTGGAAACTCTTTCACTACTGAAACTGATTGAATAGGAGGTATCTCAACAATAGAGTCATTAACTCGGACCAAGTGATAGACACACCCCTTGGAAACTAACTTCCTTGCCTTAAGGTATGAAATGAAACGACCCTTAGGCACTGTTGAACTACTTTTCCACTCTAAGACTACCTCATTTAGAAACTGAAACTTGACAACTCGAGTTCTACAATCATAATAGGCATGAAGCCAGTCCATACCAAGAATGACATCAAAATCTACTATGTCTAACTCAACTAAATGAGCCATGGTACTCTTGTGATTGACTGAAATAGGACAATCACGATAGACTCTCTCTGCTAGAATAGACTCACCAACAGGTGTAGAAACACTGAAGGGTTCACTAAGTTGCTCAAGAATAATATTAAAATTCATCACAACATACAGAGTTACAAAGGATAAACTCACTCTTGGTTCTAGCAAAGCATAAACATTAAAGTTAAAGACTTGGATCATACCAGTGACAACATCTGGCGAATCTTCTTGCTCTTGGCGACTTGTGATAGCATATAGGTGGTTTGTTCCTCTGCCAGTACCTGAAGTAGCTCCTCTAGGTGAAGCTCTGTCTGGTGGAGCAACTGAAGAAAACTGGACTCTATTGCAAAATTAGTGGTACCCTGCTTGTTCTTTGGATATTCTCGCATGAAATGACCATTCTGGCCACACTTGAAACAACCAATGGAGCCCTAACGACATGTACTGGAGTGGTTCCTACAACACTTACCGTAGGTAGGAGGCTTACTACCCCTTTGTGCCATACTACCCTGAGAATAGGCAGGTTTGGCTCTGAAATTCTGACTATTGTACTCACTTTTGTTCTTAGGTGCAGGTGCACTAGTAGATGATCGAGCAGGTCCCTTGTAACATTTCACAAGTTGAAATAACTAGGAAGGAGTAAGAATTAGAAATAGTGATTTTTGGAAAGAATTGAAATCTGGAAATTTTGATAAGTTAGAATAAGTTGAGTTTTGGTCAACTTCAAACGACCATAACTCCTATCTCAAGATAATTTAGGTGTACTTCCAGATATGGTAGGAAATCTCTTGGAATAATCTTTCCAACGCCGTCGAGTTTGTGCGATTCCGAGTTCGTATGAGTGACTTATGCCCTTTGAAAGTCGGCTATTCAAATAAGGAAGGTCCAAAACCGGATTTTGGAAGGGTATTTTAGTCTTTTCCTTACCAATTGTTTTAATTCGTTTTAGGAGTTTAATTAGGGTAAAAATAAGATTTTAGTCACTTTAGAAAAGTTGAATTCACTCTAGGGCTTGGAAAAAAGAGAAGAAAGATCAAAATTCGTCAAGAACTATAACATCCGACAATTTGAAATAGCTTTGAAGAGGCTTAGAATCGGAAATAGTCATTTTTGGAAGGAATTCAAAAATCTGGAAAATTTGGCTAAGTGTGGAAAAAAAAGTGAGTTTTTGGCCAACTTTGAGCAGTCATAACTCCCAGCTCAGGATGATTTAGGATTAGTTCCAGTTATGTTTGCGAAGCTCGTCGAATGATCTTTCCAACGCCACCGAGTTTGCTCAATTCCGAGTTCGTATGAGTGAGATATGCCCTTTGGAAGTTGGGCAGCTGGCAGGGAAATCCGTCCGGAAATTTTAAGGGCATTTTGGTCTTTTCACTAACCAATCCCTTTGGTTATATTGTTGGGTTAGGCTGATTTTTGGATCAGTTCTGTCCCATTTTAAAAGAGTGAGAGTGAGGGTTTTGAGCGAAGAAGAGGAGAAGAAGAGAAGAAAGAGGAGATCAAGGAGTTTCCGTCAAAGATCGTCGTGGAAATCGTCGGGGGTGATCCCTACTAGGTATGTGAGTTCATAGTGTTGGGTTGATCCTTTCCCCCACACGCCAAACTCGTTTTATTATTGAGAAAAGATTAGATATGTTGTTGAAGTTGTTGGTTGTGTTGTTGTTATTGTTGATTGTGTTGTTGAAGTCCCTTGTTGAGTTGGGACATGTTTCCGGTTGTGTTTTTGAGTTGTAATCTATTTTGTATTGAGGAGGTTTATGATCCTAAGTGTTGGGGCTGGAAACCTTAATGTTTAGGAGGTTTAGAGTTGGAGAAAAGAAGGAGAAAAGTCGAAGTTGTCGGGGAAAAGGGGTGGCGCGTCGCGCCTTGCAGAGCGCCCCAAGAAGTGTTCTGAACTTCACCCCTTGGGGCGCCGCGCCCTGCAGAGCGCCTCAGCTGGCCCTCTGAACTTTGAGGGCTGGCGCTCCGCGCCTTGCAGAGCGCCAAGGACTCCAACCTACCCCTTTCATTCCCCACTCTTTCATGCATGTTCCTTGGTATTGTACATATGTTCCATAGTTGTTTCCAACACTTCAAGTTACGTTCAAATGTCAAGAATTCATCCGTAAACGTGTGATCATATACCTTGAATCCATAATCCAATTCAAGGCGAGTTAGTATTAAGTTAAGTAAAGTCAAGAAGTAAGTCCAAGCAAGTCTTTAAAGCTTTTCAAGAGTCGTTATCGAACGTTTTAACGTCGTCTTAAGGTTCAAGTTTCAAGTCAAGAAAAGAGTTTAGAGTTTCAAGTCGAGTAAAGAGTATAGAGCTCAAGCTAAGTAAAGAGTCTCAAGTTTCAAGTCAAGTAAAGAGTTTCAAGTTTCAAGTTAAGTCAAGAGTTTAAAGTTGAATTCATTTCTCAAAAGCTATTAGGGAACTAAGTATTCCCAAAGAAGTTTATAAATGTTTTTACATTTGAGTAAGAAAGGAACCATGTTTCCCAAAAGAGCCTTTGGGCTAAGTTTTGAGTAATTATCTCAACTAAAGAAAGATGTGTTTAAAGCACTTATGAGCCAAAGTATTTTGGGAGTAGTATTGAGCACCGAATTGGGGACACGAGTTCACATTAACTCAACTCTCCATAAGAACCATGCGCCAACATGGGACTTGACGTATCATTCTTTTTAGATGATCACGTAAGATTAAGCTAGTGGATCCACTAAGCAAAAGTAAGGTCCTATATCACGGCAAGGTA
>JAJOOR010042186.1:0-11946 GCA_036250505.1 Solanum acaule
TCCGTAGATCACCTCCGTCAATGCCATGTTTCTGCATTTCTTTCAGCTGTCTCTATACTTCCGCACATGAACATCTTTCCTGCAAAACATGATAAAAACACATAAAAACCAATATAAAAAGGCCCTAGACACACACAACTTGTAAGTGAAATGTATTAGAAATATCATAAACTCACGGTATATCAATAGACAATGTGTGAACTTTTAGCATCTCGTTTTGACTAGCCGGTTATCGAATGAGTCTCTTGTGATGAACATTGTACACTAGCTAGAAAGTGTGGAGTCTTGTTTGATATTGGTGCCAATGCCCTGTGTGATGAGTTTAGTTTGAACATTGTGTGTGATGCACCTATAATTTGCCCCGTTGGTCTGGTTGACTAATGCAAATACTTGAAATGATCTTAGGCAAAATTTTTGAAGAGTGACAAAATTTGGCAATATACTTCTTTTGTGGCCAACCTTGTGAGATGTGTGAACCTTGCTTGAACCCTCTTGAGCCTTATCTTTTTCTTGGAAGAAACTTGAACAATTGTGATCCCTCTTTATCCTTTAACCCTTAACTTTCATGAAGTGTGGTTTGTTTGAATAGCCCAATTAGTCCAAAAGCCTAAGTTGGGGGTGTGGTGAAAAGAGAAAGAAAATCAAGAAGTGTGAGAAATCCCCATTAAGCAATGGTTTTGTAAAAGACTGAACCTCTCCATGTAATAAAAAAGAAGAAAGCAAAGAAAAATAATGAAAAAGTTATGAAATAAAGTAGTGGAATTTGCAAAAGAAATGGGGTATCCGATATTTCATATGAAGTAGAATAATGGGGTGGATTATGAGCATGATCAAAATGTTAATGAAAAGGAAGAAAGTGATATTCAGACCACACTTCATGAAGATAGCATCCATTGAGCCTAAATGACCAGATCCCCCTAAAAACCATACGTGCAGGTCTCCCCGCATATGGCTCACGCCATTCCATACCTTTACACTCAGCCCCGTTACAAGCCTTGAAAAGACCTTTGTGATCTTGAGTGAGCTGAAACGAATGTTGATATGAAAATAAAGGCAAACCTATGGGTGAAGTCATGCATGTGTTCATCTTTGTGAGTGTGAGAGCCGTATGTGATTCCGGAACTATAAATTGTTGAAGAACTTTGTGTGATTAGGAATCATATTTGTTGTGAGGGTATTTGAGTACCTTTGTTGAGGTTGAACTTGCATTTGAAGCAAGTATTGTGAACTTGAGCATCTTTGATAATGGTGAGTCACAATTTGAATCTTTGAGTGCACAATTGATCATTACATGTGTAAGTTGAACCTTGTTGTGTGCATTCATGTTGAGTCTTATGCAACACTATTTGAGACATCATTTTTGAACTGCTGATCTTGATTTTTACTTAAGGACAAGCAAAAGTTTAAGTTGGGGTGTTGATAAGTCCGAGATTTGGACGCATTTGGGGTTTTGTTTATATAGATTTTGTGTCATCAAATGCTTAATTTGTGCCATAAATTGATGTTAAAGCCTTGATTTTCAGGTATATGGATTGAGGAGCAAAGCAAGGACACTAACAGGCAAAAAGGAACAAAACAAACTGAAGAAATGAAGAAAGACGAGCCTGATGATCGCCAAGTGGCCAATTTGACCGCCTAAAGTTCAAGTGTGCCATCCCTGAGGGAAGAAACCAAGCTGGCAATAGGAAAGGGGCAGTCGGCGAATCGCCCAGTAGTTCTGCAATGTAAAGAGTGATCGCCCAAAGTTACAGGACTTGAGGATGCTGAAAACTAATGCAAAAAGGCGATAGAAGAGAGCAAAGGGCAGTTCGCTGAGTGGTTCGGCGAACCCGACTTACCTCGCCTAATGGCCCTTCGTGGCTTACTTTTGGTGACTATAAATTAGATTTTGAACAATAAATTAGATTTTGAACAGTTAATTTAGCATGATGAATTAGTTTAGAACAGTTTTTTCTTGAGTTTTTGATAGTTTCTCAATAGACTTGAAGGCTTTTTGAGATTGAATTTGGAGATTTTGCAAGTGGGTTTCGAATTTTCTAAAAATTGAAGCATAGTAAAGGCTTAATTACTCTTACCCAGCTGATGGCCAATCGATTTGGTAACCGTTTTTACTCTTTTATGATGTTTGGCTAAAATCTCAATTCTTGAGGTGTGATCATGTGATTATGGGTTGAATTAGTTTATGGGTATTGTTGATTACTAGTTTAAATACTATATTGAAGTGGGTTTAATATTTAGTTGTGGTTTAATTTATGAATTGTAGTTGCAAATGCAGTTCTAACCTTGTGTTCTTAGCTTGCTCGAGAGAGAGGTTTTAGAACTAAGACTATTGATTAATGATTTTAGGTATTGGGTTGAGTTGGGTTTAGCTCGAGAGAGTGAATCCTCAACCCAATCCTACCCATCAAGCTCGAGAGAGTGGATTAATTAAGGTGTGGGTTGTTCTTCATTGCGATGCTAGTTGATGTTCGAAAGAAATCACTTGATTCGGGATAGTTTTTCCTATAATTGATCACATCCCCAGAATTCCTCTCCTTATTGTTATCTCAAGTTGTTGTGATTGCGTTGTAGTTGATAGTTGCAAACCAAAACCCTCCATCTGACATTTTTGTCACCCTTTTTAATATGTATTTTGTCTTTTTCTATAATTCCTATTCCTATATCTAGTTAGATCATATTCTTACTTCTTGATTGAATTTGAACACATACCGCTCCATACGAGATTCAACCCCAACTCAATTGTTGGGTTATATATTGCTTAACGATCGTTTGCACTTAGAATTGGATGAAGTGTATTCAATAGACATTACTAAATTATCATTCGCCGAGTGGTCTTGGCGATCACCTGGATCGCTTTTCTTCACTTCTTCAGCTTGTTTGCTCCTTTTTGCCCGGTAGTGTCCTTGCTTTGCTCCTTAGCCTACATACCGGCAAATCAATGCTTTAACATCAGTTTATAGTATAAATTAGGCATTTGAGGACGCTAAAACTATCAAAACAAAGCCCTATATGAGTTCAAATCTCGGACTCATCATCACACCCCACAGAATGGTGGTTTTAGCCACATATAGTAAAGAGCAAGAAATCATTCCCAACTATGTTTTCCATCAGCTTGGGCAACAATCCACAAGTGTTCAAAATGCTCAAACTGAATTACAAAATCAATTAAACTCTAAATCTCTACTCAAAAACATAAAGAGAAATGTTAGGGATAAAAAAACCCAGAACTGGACAATGTGGGAACTCTCCAAAAACTTTACAACCGTCTCCTTTTGAAAATTGCATTTATATGTTCCCAGATTTTCAGCTTCGGAGCCACTCGGCGAAATAAGTGGGGCTTTGCTGACCAGGTCAGTGATCCACCGAGTGCTCATTATATCGCCTTCTTGGCTTGGTTTTTCATCACTTCTTTGTTGTATCTTTAGGCGATCAAAGTCGGGCTCGCCGAAGCGCCAAGTTCCCCTCTTCTCGCCTTTTCGGCTTGCCTTTTTACCAGTCCCTTCTGTAACTTTAGGCAATCAAAATTTCTATTGCCAATTTGTTCGGCGCTTCACTGAAATACCATTCTCCTTGCCAAGTTGGCTTTGTCCATGGGCTGGTTTGCTGCAACTTTTGGCAAACTAAAGAGCCACTCGGTGAGTCGCCGACTGGCTTTAGTGATCATCAACCTTGCTTTTCTTCAAATTTTTCGCTCTTTTTTGCCAGATAATGTCATTTTCTTGCACTTTAGCCTTCATTGCTATAAATTAGCATTTGAACATCAGTTTAGATCATAAAATAGGCATTGAGGACACTAAGATTCTGAATATTAAACCCTAAATGAGTCGAAATCCCCGACTCATCAACAGCCCCAACTTTAACTTTTGCTTGTCCTCAAGTAAAACACTAGATCAATTAGTTCAATAGAGATGTCTATAAATAATGCTACCCATGACTCAACATGAAAGTACATGAGGTTCAATCCACCCATGCAATGTTCAATTGTGAATTACAATTTTCAAACTGTGACTAGCCATCGTCAAACAGAAATCGGGCTCACAATACTTGCTTCAAGTGCAAATTCAAGCTCAACAAAAGTATTTGAATCCCCTCATATCAAGAATGATTCCATGCTCACACAAAGCTCATCAAAATTTCATAATTAAGGAATCAAAAGCAACTCTCACACTCTCAAAGATACACACGTGCATGATTCTACCAATAGGCTTGCTCGTATTTTCCAATCAACATGACATTAAGCTCAATCAAGATCACAAAGGCCTTTCAAGGCTTGTAACGGGGCTGAGGGTAAAGGGATGATCATTTACGCTTAGTGACTTCTACCTTCATGAAGCATGTCTTACATTTCGCTTTTTCTCCTCTTCTTTCACTTTTTTTGACTTCCACAATCCACCCTATGTTCTTTTAAGCATGATTTACTGGATACACCCTTTCTTTTATCCATTGCACAAGCTTTATTGCAACATTCTTTTTTTTCTATCTTTTTCTTCTTTTTCTTTTCTTCTCTTTTTTATATGTAGGGTTCCATCTTTTTTTTTCCAACACAATCCATTAAGGGGGAATTTTTCACAAACTTCTTGACTTTCCACATTTTTTTTCACCACACCCCAACTTAGGCTTTTGGCCTAAGTTCGCTATTCAAACAGACCAATGCTTCATGAAGATTTTAGGTGATGGGGAAAGAGGTCAAATGTGTTCGTGTTTCATCCAAAGAAAAGGTTAGGCTCAACCGGTGCCAATCTAGGTTCACACTCTCACAAGGTGGCCACAAAGAGGTATAATAGCAATTCGGTTCACTCTCCACAATTTTTGCCTAAGATCATCTCTATCATTCGCGTACACTAGTCGATTGGACTAACGGGAAAGTTCTAGGTATTATCAAGAACATATTCCAAGATGATCTCACCACACATGGCATTCAACACAATCATCAAACAAGATTCTACAAATTTAGCCACGTGCAACGATCATCACAAAATTCATTTCAACTATTGGCCAGCCACAATGAGATGCTAAGAGTTCACACATGACTTATGCAACTCAAATTTGCCTCATTGGATTTGCATAAACATATCATTCCATCAAGAGCACTATTCAAGTCATCGGTATTGACCGCAATCAATACTCAAATATGCCAGAGAACATCCACATTCACAAACATCAACAGGTGAAATTTTTAATTTTGATCAAAACCATCATTCACAAAAGCAACCCAATAGAGGCAGGTATGAAGATACCTAAACCATCATTTACAAAAGCAACCTAACAGAGGCAGGTATGAAGATACCTCACCCCGCCAAACAAAATGAATAATTTTCCTCAATGCAAATATAACAAATGTAGCTACTAGTACAAGTAAGAAAGGATTTTGTGAATATAAATATTAGAGTAGGAGGAGCTCTTCACTTCACGCCCAGTCGGTGAGTAAGGCCAGGTACGCCGAAAAATTTGGCGAATCACCAAGTAGGCTTCGGTTCGCCAAACTTTCCAGTAAGGTCATCTAAAAATTTGATCTAGACAGCGAGCTCAGTCAGGTTCACCAACTGATTTCGAGATGCACCGAAAGTGCCTGCAACTCACTGATTTTTCTAGAAATATTGGAAGCCAAAGTGAAAAACAAGATGAGCTCAGTCGGGCTCGCCAACTAGTTCCGCGGCGCGCCAAAAGTGTTTGTTCACCACCGATTTGTTGGTATGTCAGAACTAAGGGTTTTACGCTACACATTTAGCAAATGTTATTCAAAAAAAACTAAAACTTGGGTTGCCTCCCAAGAAACGCCTTATTTAATGTTATGGCATGACGTGGAAATGCTTCTAAGCATCTTTCAAAATCACCACTTCAATTATAGACTTCTCCAAAATAGAGCTTCAGACGTTGCACATTCTCTTTAAAAATTGACCCTTCTTTGACTTCAACCTCAATCACCCCATTTGTGAACACCCGAGTGACTTTAAACGGGCCTGACCATTTTGATTTGAGTTTACGTGGAAAAAGTCTCAAATGAGAGTTAAAAAGCAAAAACAAGATCGCCAACTTTGAACTCTCATCGGAGAATTTTTGCATCATGCCATCTTTTCATTTTCTCTTTGTAAAGAACTGAACTTTCATATGCCCTCAACTGAAACTCATCCAATTCATGGAGTTGATTGACTCTTCCTTTCAACGAATCCCCAATTCAAGTTTAACGCCTTTAATGCCCATAGTTCCTAGTGTTCAAGCCTAATCGGTAGGTGACAAGACTTTCCAAATACAAATTGGTATGGGGACATGCCAATTGGAGTCTTGAAAGTAGTACGATACGCCCAAAGAGCATCATCCAACTTTCGAGACTAGTCAGTCCAATTTGCATTGACTGTCTTTGCTAGAATACTTTTGTTTTCATGATTCGATACTTCAATTTAGCCGCTTGTTTGTGGATGATAAGGGGTTGCAACTTTGTACTTAACTCCATATTTGTTCAACAACGAAGCAAACAATCGGTTGCAAAAATGAGACCCTCCATCACTAATAATACAACGCGGAGTGCCAAACCTTGTGGAATGAATCGCTTTAAGAATTGTTCAACACTCTTCCCTTCATTGTTGGGTAAAACTACAGTTTCTACCCATTTGGATACGTAATCAACTTCCACCAAGATATGCTTATTTCCGAAAGAGATCACAAACGATCCCATGAAATCGATTCTCCATACATCAAACAACTTTACTTCTAGAATTGGATTAAGAGATAACCCATGCATTCTCGATACTCCCCCTTGCTTTTGACATTGGGTGCATTGCTTAACGAAAGAAAGAGAATCATGGTATAATGATGACAAATAATAGCCACTTGGAAGCACTTTAGCGGCTGTGCGTACCCCTCCATGATGTCCACCAACTGGTGAAGCTTGGCAAGCATTGGGAATTGTATTTACTTCCACCTCCGGTATGCACCTTCTAATTATGTGATCTGTGCATTCTCCAAATAGGTACGGTTTGTCCGAAAAGTACCGCTTCACATCAAACAAGAACTTTTTTTGTTGATAAAAATTCAGGCCTTCAGGCATAATCCCACACACTACATAGTTAGCGAAATCAGTGTACCAAGGTAAGTTGCCATGGGTTATCTTCATCACTGTTTCATTGAGAAATTCCGCATATATGTCTCTTTCACCAGGATCAACAATATAGTTTCTAGACAAGATAGATGATCCGCTTCTTGGTTGTCACACCCTTTTCGATCTTTACCTCGAAATCAAACTTTTGCAACAACAACACTCACCAAATCAATCTCGGCTTTGCATC
Organism: Solanum acaule; assembly: GCA_036250505.1. Lineage (NCBI taxonomy): Eukaryota > Viridiplantae > Streptophyta > Magnoliopsida > Solanales > Solanaceae > Solanum > Solanum acaule. The sequence goes on from JAJOOR010042186.1 coordinate 7,284, forward strand.
TTTCTTAGCCTTAAAATATCTTATTGCAACATGATCCATGTGTAACACCACCTTATTTCCCAACAAATATGCTCTAAATTTCTCAAACGCATACACCACCGCTAGCAATTCCTGCTCTATGATGGTATAATTATTTTGAGCTACATTCAAGGTGTTACTTGCATAATAAACTGAGTGAAATAGTTTGCCTTTTCATTGACCAAGAACAACTCCCAAAGCAACACCACTAGCATCACACATGAGTTTGTACGGAATACTCCAATCGGGTGCAACAATGATCGGGGCTGACGCTACTTTTTCTTTCGAGCACAAAAAAGCTTTTAGGCAAGCGTCATCAAAGTTAAATGTAGATTCCTTCTCTAGTAACTTACAAAGGGGGTGAGCTACTTTGGAAAAATCCTTTATAAACCGCCTGTAAAAACCTGCATGGCCTAGAAAACTCCAAACCCTTTTACCGAAATGGGAGGGGGTAGTTTAGCAATGACTTCGACTTTAGCTTGATCCACTTGCATTCCTTCTCCAAAAAAAATTTTCCCCAATATAATGCCTTATTCACCATGAAATGACACTTCTCCCAATTTAGGACAAGATTGGTTTCCACACACCTTTGTGTTACCTGCCTAAGGTGTTCAAGACATGTTTCAAATGAATCACAAACAACTGAAAAATCATCCATAAAGACCTCAGTTGAGTCCTCAACAATATCTGCGAAAATCGAAAGCATACATCGTTGGAATGTTGCCGAAGCATTGCACAATCCAAAAGGCATTCTCTTGAAGCCAAAAGTTCCATAGGGACATGTAAAAGTAGTTTTCTCTTGGTCTTTTGGTGCAATGGGAATATGGTTGTACCCGGAATAACCATCTAAAATGAAATCCAATCCACGCCCCGCAAGCCTATCCAGCATTTGGTCTATAAATGACATAGGAAAATGGTCTTTCTTAGTCCATGCATTCAATTTCTAGTAGTCCATGCATACACACCACCCAGTGACGGACCTCATAGGCACAAGTTCCCCTTTTTCATTTGGAATTACCGCAATTCCTCCTTTTTTTGGTACACATTCCACGAGACTCACCCATTTTCTAACTGCAATAAGGGTATACCACACCTGCATCGAGACACTTAATGATTTCTTTCTTCACCAGTTCTTGCATTGGTGGATTTAACCTCATTTGATGCTCAACACTTGGTTTACATTCACTATCCAATTGGATTTTATGGGTGCAAATTCTGGGGGGGAATCCCCACAATATCAACAATTGTCCATCCAATAGCTTTAATATATCGTTTCAACACATCAACAACTAATTTAAATTTCCATTTAAGTAAGTCTGCAGAAATGATGACGGGTAAGGTTTTATTTGCCCCCAAAAATACATACCTAAGGTGGGTTGGAAGCACTTTCATCGATTTGCACACATTGAAAATAACCTCCTCACCATTTACCCAAAATTTCAGTTCACCACTTTCCACATCAACAAGGGCTCTTCCAGTAGCCAAAAAGGTCCTGCAGAAATAACAAAGTCAGCAGGAAAAATAAGCCTATCCACCTTCACCAAAATATCATAAAGTATGTCAATAGGACACTTGATAGATTGATCAGCCATGAGCAGCCGCATTGTTGTGACTTTAGGTTCTCCCAACCCAAGTTGTTTGTAAATAGCATACGACATCAAATTAGTGCTTGCCCCTAGGTCACAAAAGGCTTTGGAAAATTGAAGCATCCCAATAGTGCATGGAATAGTGAATGCCCCTAGATCATCTTTCTTAACAACCACATTGCTTGTCATAATGGCGCTACAACTATGAGACACCTCAACCGTTTCAAAATCCATACTCTTATTCTTGGTAAGTAATTATTTCATGAACTTTGTATAGCCCGACATTTACAACAATGCTTCAACTAAAGGGAGATTAATGGACAAAGCCTTGAACACCAACAGAAATTTTCGAAACTTTGCATCTTCATCCCTCTTCTTGAGTCTTAAAGGAAATGGTGGGTTGACCTTGCGTAATGGTTTAGTTGGCTTTGAAGAAGAAGCAGACCCCTCCTTAGATGTTTTCAGTTCCTTAGTGATGATTAGTCTTGGATTTTCCTCAACCTCCTTCGATGTGCCATTTTCTGGTGCTTGGTTGGATTCCTTTACACCCATGGCGTCATTCCCTTTTTTACTAGTGTTTGCATCGCCATTCACTTTCATATCACCAGCTACTACTTTCCAACTCCGGGTCAACACCGCCAAGCTTTTATCATGATTAACCTTTGAATCCACCATCATATCATTTGCAACCTTCTTTAGCGGCTTGGACTCCACTTGGGCTGAAAGTTGACTCATTTAACACTCAAGTTGCTTGATGGACTCCGAGTGAGAATTTACTTTATTATTAAAGGATGAGAAGTCAACTTTCATTTCCTTAAGCATGTCGTCAGATCCTTCAAACTTATTAAGAATGCGAGATAACAAATTATCCACCCAAAAGCTTCCAGAACTGTCTCGAGATCTTGGGCTATCACCCATGTGCATGTAATAGGCATCATAATCATCTTCTCTTCCAAAAGTCATTTTTATAAGCCCAATGTTGATTGTAACTTCTCCGTCCATCTCCAATAAGTGTGTTCCAACCTTGATTCTTGCCCGACTTTAAAGAGCCTAGGCAAGAACCCTCCCCGAGTCTTGACACCTTTTCACCTCTTTGTTTTGATAAATACTTTCCATGACCTATTTGTTTAACATTTCCAGTTGAGAAATCATATTTCTCATATTTTCATCCTGGTCTTGGTCCATTTCTATTTTTTCCTTAGTCATCCTGATGTTCAAAAGAGACACTTGATCTTCCCTAGTGTACCAAGCACGGTTAATCTTTGTTATCTCATCAAGAAGAGTAGATGCTATTTCAAACGGTTGTTGCATGATTCTTCCTTGGACGACCTGGTCAGACACAACCTTGCTAATTGGTTATAGACTCTGGTAAAAGTGTTGTAACAACATATTGTTCGGGAGTCCATGAGCTGGACATTAGAGTTGTTTCTTTTGAAACCTCAACCATGTCTCATGAATTGGTTCCCTATCCAATCGTTTGAATTTATGAATATTATCTCTCAATGACATCATCTTTGAGGGAGGGAAAAACCTTACATTAAACGGATAAGTGAGCTCCTCCCAAGAAGTGATTGAATCCCTTGGTAAATCAGCAAACCTCTAGGTTGCCTCCCCCATTAGAGAAAAAGGAAACAAACGACGTCAGACTGACTCTTGATTGATGTTCTTGAAGAAGAATGACCCACACACATCCACAAAGTCTTGGATGTGTTAATAAGGACTCTCAGTAGCTAGACCTCCAAATAAACTCTTCATTTGCAACAACTGCAACATAGTGCTAGTAATATGAAATACCATATTTCCCACAACCGAAGGCAATCGAATAGCACCTGCACTTCCCAATTGATCTTCATTGACATCGTGCAAGTTACTGATGTCATCATTGTGTCCAAGTTGGCTAGCATTGCTCCTCCTTAACACTCATCTCGTCACTTGTTTATGTGAAACCAACGACAAATAAAGATAAGTTGATTCAACTACAACAAGATTAGTTCACAACCAAACTTCACTAAAAGAATTCTAAACACCACTCCCTAGTAGCGGCACCATTTTTTGATAACTGTAACGACCCGAGAGCACTCCCTAGTCGTTACCGGCGTATTTGACGTCTAGGAGGTCTTATACAAGCCCTTAGCATTCGTCATAGCATTTATCATAGAACAATAGAGGAAAATTTAAAACTTTCATAATATAACACAAGACTTAAAAAGTCACCTCATTTAAACCTTTAATACGAAATCGGAATACTACGTCTCGAGGTAGCCATCATAAAACACGACTACAACACAATAAGGACACATCCCTTACAACATAAAAGAACTACTATCTAGTACATTACTTAAGGAAAATCTTTAACATAAAGGTCTTTGAATCTTTAAGGACACACCCGAACTTGGGAATAGTAAGTCAAGCTCATCACTTCAAGGAAAAATCCTTTAGCCACCACCACCTACACTTGGTGTAAAAAGATGAAGAAAAATAGTGTTACTACAACAATGCACAAAGTATGATAACCATGCAAAAACATGCTTTTAAAAGGACATTTAGTTGGAAACCATGAATCATGCCTTTTAAGAGAAACTTCAAGAACATTTAGTTCCATAGGAACAACATAAATCCACATACATCATCATACACATGGTAACTATTCATAATAGGACATAAAGCCACTTATAACATTTTAGGCACATTCAATGCATACCATACATTACCTTCTTATTTATCTTAACTCCTATCCTCAAGCAACCCTTAGGGAATACTTGGTGCAATGTATCACCTTAAGGTTACCTAGGGTAAACTTACATATAGCCTTCATCAATCCAACCACATATATTCATAGACTCATAAGCATACCCTAAGACATAGTCTTCACATAGGAACCATCACCTAAGTCAACCCCCAAGTCACACTAGTGCAATGTGCAAGTAGCATCCCATAATACTACTCACACCAAGTGTTCCTAGGAAGCCACCATAGACTAGGCACATCATATTCAACAAGTCATAACAACTTCATTTAACATTAGACATAAGACCAACATACTTCATAACATCATATAA
>JAJOOR010042187.1:0-14551 GCA_036250505.1 Solanum acaule
AATCAAAATAATCTTCTTTTTATATTACAATTAACTTATGAAAATGGTTTTCCTATTCTAATTAATTTTTGAAAATAAAAGAACCGCAATGAAGATTAAATATATTAATTTTAATTATTTGACATAATATTAAACCACAAATTTCATTTTTATAAAATAGAAGCTACAAATAAAGTATACATCCACTTATTATAGTTGATACATACTTTTTTCATTATTATTATATTGAATAAATAAATAAAAATAAATTAACACAGTGTGTTGACATAACAAAAAATGATCAAAAAGAAAAGAAAAATATATATTTTTGGATTGTATACTTGAATTTCATCCATGTCAAGTTACGGACGTATTCGATACTTAAAAAGTTATTTAATGTTTAACTAATTTTGCGTAAGAAATAATCATATCTCAATTCATCATTCAAATCAACTTCCGGAAATGAAAAAATGAGTTTGATTTCAGTTCTTTGACATATATAATTAACTTACAAATTTCAATTTAACAATATAACTTGTATCAAAATTTAAATTTTACCATCTAAATCTGCCAAATATTTTGCTTAGAACTGAGACATCTATTCCTTACTAACAAATGGTGCAAAAATAAAATAAAAATTTACTATAATTATGCCAAAAAAAGAAGAAGTTATAATGATACAAACAAAAATATATTGTATTTATTTACTTCTATGTATGGCTTTATTGGTGCACAAGGCGTAACATTATTTTTCTTCAGAATAATAATTAAGATTATTTGTATCTAACCAAACAAAAATAGAAAATAAAATTATTCTTTATGTAATAAAGAATATCAATGCAACTGAAACGCAAATTAAATCAAGTCCATACATGATGAAGCAGACATACTTTATCAATAACAAATCAAAAACATAAATAACTGAGAAAATAATCTTTATTGAAAGCCTGATTATCAATGCAAGAAGAAGAAATTATTATGAAAAATTACAAGAATCAATAAAGCAAACAAAATTTCTTTATTACAAATGAAACAATACCTGATATAGCCCAATAGAAAAAAAATCACCAGCTTTAAAATTAAAATCTACTACAAAGTGAAATGATTTAAAACGTTATAAGTATATGTAGTGATATATTGAATTGGGAAGCCAAAAGTTTGGAAGTTAGAAGAGCAAAAATCTGAGAGTTGAAGAAAAATAATGAAGAGTTGATATTTATTGTGATCTCTGAAAGAAAATTCCTTAAAGGTGTTTTTACTTTTAATTGAATTTTTTTATTAATGCAAATAAACGGAAGTAGCTAGAGAAAATGTAATTATTGATTTGATTTTAAAAGTTAGTAAAAGATACTTTTTTAATGGAAAAAAATTAGTGTAGGGGTATTTTCGTAATTCAACTTTTGACTTAAACTCTTCCCACTTATAATAATAATAACAATAATATATGATATGATATATGATGATATGATTATGTTGTATTATTTTAATAAATATAATGTTTGGATACATTATATCATTTTTCAGCATACAAATTGTTACTATGAAAAGGTACATAAAAAATAAAATAAAATAATAAGTAAAGACAAATTAAAATGACAAGTAATTATTAAGATAATGACCCAATCTGACCAAATTGGTCGTTTCACAAAATAGTACTTTTTTTTTTATCATTACCTAGCAATAATTAAAACGATACTATACGATGCAATATAATAAAATTTAAATAACGATCAAAATAAATATACAATTCGATAACAACCGTCCAAACAAGATGTTAACAAGTGACAGTGACACATATATGGTACTCCCTTTATCCCAATTTATGTGACTTACTTTCCTTTTTAATCTTTTTAAAAAAGAATGACACATTTCTATATTAAATAATAATTTAACTATAAAATATCTATTTTATCTTTAATGAAATGATTTACTGTCAGACAAATTTCTATCATTCATTTTGGACCATAAATTTTAAAAGACTTCAATTCTTTCTTAAATTTCGTGTGACGAGTCAAACTACCTCACATAAAATGGGACAAAGAAATTACATCTTTTTTTTTCTATTGATTAATTTAAAAAAAGTAAAGAGGTTACTATTCTTCCCAGGTGCTTGAAAGAGAAATTTCAAGTAGCACTTGTCTCTGTCTTTCCTCTTTCACTTAACAAATCAAAGCTATATGATTCCTGCAATGTTTTATCACATAGCAATTTGCATTTTGTTTTATGGTTTCATAGTATCATCATGTCATCAAACGCACAACCTTAATATTCTTGCTAACCAAGTTACATCTTCAAGCAATTTCTTGTTTGGAACAGCCTCTTCTTGTTACCAGGTACTTCCACACTTGTTTTTTTATTTTTTTTGGGGCGGGGTTGTGAATTGTTGTTCTGAGTACAATTTTTTTTCCTCGGCAGTATGAAGGAGCTATTCTGAGTGATGGAAAAGGTCTCAACAATTGGGACGTTTTTACTCATGAAGCTGGTCAGCTTATAAAATTAATGAATGTCAATTTCTTTTAGTCCATTTTTTTTAAAAAATTATTAATTTTGGTTAGTGTTGTTGCAGGTCATATTAAAGATGGAAGCAATGGAGATGTTGCTGTTGATCACTACAATCGTTATTTGGTAAATCTAATTTATCATTTGAGCTTTCCTTTTTTATGCAAGCATTGTTGTTTATTGGAAACATGGGAATTATATATATTGTTCACAACTGAACTAATCCAGAACAGGTAAGGGGAAAAGAACAAGTGGGATTTGGGATATTTTATTAATTGGAGAAAGAGTAGGTAAATAATTTTTAGGAGTAGGACATAGTTACTTGTCTGATAAATGGGTATTCCTTAGATAAATATTACTACTGTAATTATAATATATGAAGGAAATTGGATTTGGTCAACCCGGATCCATAGATATATATTATCCTGTTGAGATGAGATCTACCGTTAGGCACATTGAAATTAATAATTACTAGATAGGAAGTAGTTATGCTTGAACAATTTGTGTGACTTTTGGAGATGAGAATTAATTTTTTCATGCAACATCTTTCGAGAAGAAAAGGGAACACCCTAATTTGTGCTTGCAGGACAGCATACATGTTTGACATAAAAGAGAAACAGTTAGTCTTGCTCTGTAAATAAGATCTAAAACTCACATTGCTAATAGCTTGTGTCAAAGCTCATCAATATCATAAGGAACTTGACAAAATGGCAAGACGGATTTGGTTTCTGCAACAAGTTATAAGCGTCTCACAAGGGTTTATGAATGAATGTTAGATCAACATATATAGTGTATTAGCAAGAAAATAGACTCACTCGTAAAGCATGAAAATGATGAATTCTGAATTTCTGATGTTTGGTAATAAAATGAAAACAGGAGGATGTCAAGCTCATGGAAGACATGGGCGTGAATAGCTATCGTTTCTCCATCTCATGGGCAAGAATTCTCCCCAGTAAGTTATAACTGTCACTAGTCTCTTCCCTTCATTTTTCAGCAAATACTTCTTGTTGTCTTTTCGATAGATCAATCTTTTTCTTTGTCGGGGTTAAATTTGACTCAGAGGGGACATTTGGAGATGTTAACATGGCTGGAATTGAGCACTATAATAAGCTTATTGATGCACTCCTACAAAAGGGTCTGTTCGACTTCACCTCCTAATAGTTTTAAGATATTGATAAATCCAAAATGAAGCAAAAAAGTAATTTTTGGGCTCAGACGACTTCTTTATGTGCTGTGAATTCAGGGATCCAACCTTTTATCACATTAACTCATTATGACATACCACAAGAACTTGAGGAAAGATATGGTGGTTGGCTGAGTTCACGAATACAGTAAGCAGCTGGTCCCATCTTACACTTTAAGGTAGTTGTAGATTCCATCAAAAAGCTGTAACGATGAACAAGTTAACTTGTCTTGTGTTTCAGGGATGATTTCAGCTATTATGCAGACATATGCTTCAAATATTTTGGGGACAGAGTCAAATACTGGACAACCATCAATGAGCCTAACGTCATGGCTGTATATGGCTATAGACTAGGAACTTACCCTCCAGCTCGATGCTCCGGTATATTTGGGAAATGTAGTGCTGGTGATTCAGAAAGGGAGCCCTTCATTGCAGCTCACAATATGATCCTATCTCATGCAGCTGCTGTCAGAGTTTACCGTACCAGATATCAGGTTCGATCGATGACTCTAGAGGGCATGATCTTGCAGAATTAGTCCAAAATGGATTACCCCTTAAGTGCAACGCTAGTAAAACAGGATTATGGTATACTTAGTATTGAGTTTTAAAGGTGTGAACAGGAAATGAACGGTTGTAGGGTTGTGACCTTTATGAAAGGTTGTGTCTTTTCTAAAGGGTTGTGATCGTTTGAAAGGCTGTATTTTTTTCAAAGAGTTGTGACCTTTACCCTTTGTTAACTATAAATAGAGAGGTTTTCTCTCATTTTTCTGCATCGAATTATTCCCTTCTTCTGCATACATTTCTTACAAAACAAAATCGATCGATCGTGTCTGTGTGTGTGATTCGTTGCTGTCATTTTGAGTTTGTTGAAATTATCGAAGTTGGAGGTACCGCTACTTCTTTAATGGTTAATCCGTTTTATCTTTGGGAGGAATTAATTTACAACCTCGGGTACTTGAGGGGATTAAATTTCTTAAGGATACACAGTGGGTTCTGTGGACTCGGATAGTTCTTTTCTTTTTCTTTTCATCTTTTATTATTTCTGATTTGCTAATCGTACAGGAGACAACACTTAGAAGACTAGAGCTCGAAAATTTATGCTTGGAAACTAATTCCTCCTCTATCTATTAAATGATATATTGTAAAAGTTCATTAAAAGACCATACAATTAGAATCAGTAACTATTTTGTGCTGGTTTTCAGAAAAGACAAGGAGGCATGATTGGAATTGCTTTGGATATCCAATGGTATGAACCATTTAGCAATTCCTCAGAAGACATAGCTGCAACTGAGAGAGCTCGGTCATTCTACGTCAACTGGTAACCTTTCCTTATCAGTAGTTCAGTACTACAATCTGGTTTCTTGTGCATCAGATAGTGAGGAAAAGAATGGTGTTTTTTTACTATGCAGGTTTCTAGACCCTATTATATTAGGAAGATATCCCAAAGAAATGGTACAAATTCTGGGATCTAATCTGCCTGACTTTTCAAAGAATGATTTGAGCAAGTTGAGTTATGGCCTAGATTTCATTGGCATCAATTACTATACGGCTAACTATATCAAAGATTGCTTATATTCTGCCTGTGAACATGGAAATACTTGGTCAGAGGGTTCCTATTTTGCTACTATAGAAAAAGACGGTGTCTTCATTGGGCAACCTGTATGTTTTCTCCCCTTTATTACTTTAGCATTCCTCATCTTTTAACCCACTCTGCCATACTATTACTGGCACTTTCTGCATTACTGAATTTATTTATTTTCCACTACTTTAAATGAATCAGACTGGAGTGGAATGGCTCTTTCTGTACCCACAAGGGATGAAAAAAATTGTGATGTACATGAAGGACAAATTCAACAATACTCCAATGGTTATCACCGAAAATGGTAAGAAGCACATTCTTGTCATTTAGAAGCGAGAGGCTTTTTGGCATTTTGATCTGTTGGGATGCAACTACTGACATACTTGGCAATGTTGCAGGCATTGCTGAGAACGATAATCTGAATCCTTCAATAACGGACACCTTGAACGATATTCATAGAGTGAACTATATGCATAGCTACTTAAATTCTCTGGCAAATGCAATCAGGGAAGGTGCAGACGTGAGGGGGTACTTTGTTTGGTCCCTTCTCGACAACTTTGAGTGGCTAGATGGATATAAGCTAAGATTTGGACTTCACTTTGTCAACTACACTAATCTCCAGAGAACCCCAAAATTATCAGCTACCAGATATAAACAGCTCATGTATGACTTCAACATACAGCTTGAAACACATACTGCCCAGAACTAGTGCCTGGGAGAAGACGATGAAAAGCGGAGGCTTGTAAAGTTTATTGTGTAATGAAACAAATAAGTGTTCAGCCTGATTCCTGCCTTCATATTGCAAGAGTTAAGCTCAAGCCTTAACTTGCAAACAAGATCTATATTAATTATGCAGAAATATTCTATTGAAAGTTGAGTATGACAATCTTATTATCCTGATTTATTGATGACTTAAGAGATAACAAAGCAGAAAATAATAAACTGATATACATGCATGGACCATTAACCTAGTAATATTTTGTGTCCATTTGATATTTAGTCACTAGGGTTATAATATTCAAAGCAAAAGGCTTCCAACAACACAAAGCTTGATAAATCATACACCAACAAAATTTAGAACTGAAACAAGGGAGTATCATTTTCGAAATTGAACTTTTTTTTTTTAAAAAAAGAAGCTATTTCCTTAATGCTAAGAGTACAATTTAGTCTTGAATTTTAATAATGATACTTTCTTAAACAAAAGTGATTAACGATAATTAAAATAATATGAAAAAAATATTTTAGATCAATTATTTTTTCTCAACCAGAACGAGTAAAATGGATAGGAGGGAGTAGCTCCCCAATTTCTACCTGAGTAATTGAAGAAAAAAATATATTTTTGCTTACACCTTTACACTATGCTCGGATGGTTATGTATCATATTATATTATGTTGTATTGCATGATTTTAATGAAAATAATATTTGGATATATTGTATTGTTTTTGGTTGTTATATAATGTTACACATCAATAATTTGTATGATTAAATTATAACAAGAGAAAAGACATAAAGTCATCATTGAATTTGAGTAGTTTGTTTTCGAATTCAAGTTTTTCTTCTTCCTTGGTTGATTGTTTATTCAATAATCCTTTTTTTCTGCTCTTCTCATCTCTTATTTCTAATCTATCTTACTTTTGTGTTGTTTAATTCCACATTTGATTTCAATTGGTTTCATCTCCAATTGGCATCCTTATCAAAAAAGGTAGTCAAGAATAAAATAAAATAATTTAATAAAAGTAAAGACAAATTAAAATGAGAAGTAAATATGAAGGTAACAACGCAATCACACCAAATTAATCGTTACACAAAATGATATTTTTGGTCATTACCTAACAATAATTTAAAATAATGCAATACGGTACGATAAAATTTAAGTAACAATCAAAATAAATATAGTACTCCATCTGTTTCAAAAAGAATGATCTCCTTTCTTTTTTAGTTGGTTTCAAAAAGGATTGTCTCTTTCCTTTTTTGATAACATTTTAATTTCAGCTTTCCACGTGACATGTTTAAAGCCAGAAGATAAAAGGGCAATTTAGTACATTTGACATTGCTTTGATTTAGGACCACAAGATTCAAAAGTCTTCTTTATTTTCTAAATTTCGTATCAAGTCATAGGTCACTCTTTTTAAAACTAAAACGGAGGGAGTAATATTTAAAGTAACCATTAATATAACGGAGAAGGGCCTAAAATACCCTTAAACTATTGAAATTGGTACAAAAATTCCCTTCGTTGACCTTTTGGCTCTATAATATCCTTGACGTCAATCTTTACGGCCCTATGCCCTTATTACAGATGACAGTGTTAGCAAATATAATTAGAGTTTTCATTTAATATGTGGCACCCTGTGATTCGTTAGAAATTTGATTAACCTAAACAAATTAAATGTTAACCCAAATTTGGATCCATTTATTAATCCCTACCCGCCCCAACTAGAAAACCCATATCTAAAGAGGCAAAACTCAAATACCAGGTTCATTTTCTCTTTCCTTCTGTAATGGAGAATTCTTCATGGACATAGCTACATTATGTTTTCCTAATTCTCAATTTTTTTCTGTAGAAGACATTTTATTAAAAGGCATGCTCCTTGATCTGATGGCTTTTTAGATATTTGAGAATCAATTTAAGGAGAGAATTGATTCCCCTTTGCAGAGAACTTGCAGAATATGTTTTAATTTTTTCAAAAACTTTTCATTATTGTGTACTTAATTTTCTTGAGAAACCTCTTTCTTAACATCCATTCCACCAAAAATCAACATTTGTAAAGTATCTTAGCTCAGGATTAGTTCTCGATTCCTCACCATATATACACGATAGAAAGCTCCGCCAACATTTCTTCTACCGACAAAAACATAAGGGAAAATGGGGCTTCTAGATGGAGCGGGTAGGGATTTATAGGAGGATCCGGGTATGGGTTGAGATTTATTTTATTTAGGTTAATTAAATTTCTAACGAATCACATGATTAAATGAGAACTCTAATTACATTTGTTAATGGGACTGTTTGTATTATAGGGCCGTAAAGATTGATGTCAAGGGTATTATGGAGCCAATAGGTCAACGGAGGATATTTTTATACCAATTCAAAGATATTTTAGACCCTTTTCCGTTAATATAATACTAACAACCGTCCAAACAAGGGGGTACACAATAGGAAAATAGACAGTGACACATCTTTTTTTTTTCTTTCTAATTACTAAATAATAAAAAACGTGAAGAGGTTGCTATTCTCTGTCTTTTTCCCAGGAGCTTGTAAGAGAGAGTATCTAGCATCACTTCTCTCTATTTTTCCTCATTCACATAAAAAATCAAAGCAGTACTATGCTTCCTGCAACGTTTTATTACATAGCAACTTGCATGTTGTTTTGTGGTTTCATAGTATCATCGTGTCATCAAACACACAACCTTAATATTCATGCTAACCAAGTTACATCTTCAAGCAATTTCTTGTTTGGGACAGCCTCTTCTTGTTACCAGGTACTTCCTACACTTGTTTTCTTTTTTGGGTCTGAATTCTTGTTCTGAGTACAACTTTTATTCTCGCAGTATGAAGGAGCTATTCTCAGTGATGGAAAAAGTCTCAACAATTGGGACGTTTTTACTCACGAAGCTGGTGAGCTTTTTTAACGACATAATATATAAATATGTCGTTTAACTTGATTTTATTTTATGTTTATGCCCTCCAATTTTTGGGTATGTGCAAATTGAACAAATTAGACACATATTACACGTACACAAATTGTCAGGTAGAATACTGCGTAGGACGTATGTTTCTATTTGTTCAACTTTATGATTTTTTAATTAATGAATATCAATTTCTGTAAGAAAATTTTCAAGAATTTTAGTCCATTTTAAAAAAAAATTAGTATTAATTTTGGTTACTGTTGTTGCAGGTCATATTAAGGATGGAAGCAATGGTGATGTTGCAGTTGATCACTACAATCGTTATTTGGTAAATCTAATTTATCATTTGAGGTTTCCTTTTTATGTAGTTTCTGCAAACATTGTTGTTTATTGGAAACAGGGAATTATATATATTGTTCATTAACTCTTTTTTTCTGTATTTTTGAACAAATCCAATAGAGGTAAGAAAAAGACACGTGGATATTTAATTCGCGACAGAGTAGGCTAATAATTGTTTGCTCAATAATATGTAGGAGTAGGACGAAAATTTTTATAATGGTAGAGGCACAACCAACAATAGTTGGGTGACCCTTCATTAATTAGTTGACATTTAGATAATGGATTCACTTCTTTACCTTTTTACCACCTCTCTCCTACTCATCTCTCTTTTCTTTCATTTTTTTTTACACCTAATTAATATCTAATTCTCAAAACATTATTAAATAATTAATACATTTAATTAAAAAAATATAGATAAATACATTTTTTGTTAAAATAACTTAAACACTTATAAAATTGTTAACATTAAAAATAAACTTATTTTTTAGTATATTTAATAGAATCAAATTAACTCAAAATACAAACTAATTTACTTTAGCATATAAATTGATTTGATAAGATTATTTTTGTTTTGATTTTTGATCTTATTTTGAAATTGCACATATTTTTTCTTTCACCATAACCATATTTAAATATAAGAATGACAGCGGGATAGAACAAGACAGGAAATGATGGACTCATAAACGTTTTTAAAAAATTTATACAGGTGAGGCGGGTCATAGAACTAAATTTAAGTCTTTTGAATTAAAACTTACAATGCTTAATCTATTTTCAAGAATCAATCGATTCCATATAATTTTAAATTAACTACTCATTATTATATTATTATTATTATTATTATTATTATTATAATAATAATAATAATAATAATATCATTCAGCCTTAATATTATTAGAATTCATTTTTCGTGTCATTACGTACATTCAGTTATAATATATATTTCCCAACGTTTTTCTATTAAGTATTTTAAAAAATTATAACTTAAATTAAGAAAAATGACGAATACTCTCTGTTAAGAGAATGACTATAAATATATGAACTAAAAACAGAATTAAAATAACAATGACTATAAATATATGAACAAAAACAGAATTAAAAAAAAATTATGAAAAACTAAATTTGAATTAATTTGTTTTTTTAGATGCCAGTAATTGAGAAAACACTAAATATTTTTTAGTTAATTTGATATTATTAAAAATATTAAATGATATGAGTATTTTAAATACTCAATCCTAAAAATATTTTTAGTTATTGTGATAAAAAAATGTATATTAATTTTTTTTATTCAATATATCAACATCTTAAGAAAATGAAGTAAAAAAATATTTATTAGGAGTAGGAAAATAAGAAAATGAAAGAAAAGAGAGGTGAGTAGAAGAGAGACGATAAAAATGTAAAGAAATGGACCCATTATTAAGTGTCAACTAATTAATGGAGGGTCACCCAATTATTGTTGGTTGTGCCTCTACCATTATAAAAAATTTCGGAGTAGGACATACTTGTTGTAATTATTAAAAAGAATAATATTTTTGGCTAGAAAATTTGGTCAGAATAATATTTTATTTATGTTATTTAATATTTTAAAACATTTTTATCCTTTTAACTTTAATACCTTTTAACTAAAAAATGAAAAAAAGATCAGTTTGTTTTAAAAGTAAAAAAAATGATAATTTTTTTAATTTTCTGGCCAGTTAGACCATCTTTTTTTTTTTAAGTTTCATACCTAAATTATCATTTATTAATTTGAGAAACACACGTCTCTCTTTTATTACACTTTCTACATGGTGTGTGTACTACACTTTCTCTTTTATTAAAAAATATTATCATATCACACTCCACATGGACAAAATATCTCACTTTGACAAAAAATTAAATAAATTATTACTATTAGTTAAAGTTAAAGATTAAATTATTACTATCCAAAAATAATAATTATAAAAGAACTGTAAAACTTTCAAAAAAAATTCTCATTTTGTGTTAGATATATACATATGTTTTTAGGAAAATATGTTTTACTTGCCACAAAACTTTTTTAAAAATAAAAGAGAGTGTGTAGTACACAATGAAGTTTTTTCCTCATTTTGTGTTAGATATATACGTATGTTTTAAGAAAGTATTTTTTACTTGCCAAAAGACTTTTTTAATAAAAGAGAGAGTGTAGTACACACACCACGAAGAGAATGTAATAAAAGATACACACTCAGTAGGTCAGATATGAAACTGGAAAAAAAAAAATTAGATGTGTTTTTCACACTTATCTCTATTAATTATAATATATATTTTTATTAGCACCCCTAGCAAATCTCTTAATACCTTAGATAAGGACTTAATAAAGTTGTCATTTATATTGTTACTTGCTAATTACTACATTTGGGTTTTGAAAGAATTAGATGTATTTGACATTTGCTCTCTTTGACATGCTAACATTTTTTACATTTATGATATCCAATGCTGTCTGGCTTCTTATCATTTTAAGGCCATTTCAGAAGGCTAACACATTCTTGCATGTTTTTATCCTGTTGAGATGGAATCATATTGAGATTAATTAGATGGTTTTTGCTAAATTGGATTTGGCCTACTCAAAATCAACAATAAACTGATAAATTAGATAAAAAAAGTACTTTTGGAGATCAGAATTAACTTTTTCATGCAACAATCATTCGCGAATCAAAGGGAACACCCTAGTTTGACACAAAAGGGAAACAGTTAGTCTTGCTCTACAATTAAGATGTAAAACTCACATTCTGTGTCAAAGCTGATCAACATCATAATAAGGAAGCAGATAAGCACATGATATGCTTTTGTTGCTAATCGGAATGAAGGGAGCATGCACGCAAAATGGCAAGACAAATTTGGTTTCTGCAACAAGTTGATCATACGCGTCTCAGAAGAGTTTATGAATGAATGTTAGATCAACATAGTGTATTAGCAAGAAAATAGACTCACTCGTAAAGCATGAAAATGAAGAATTCTGAATTTCTGATGTTTGGTAATAAAATGAAAACAGGAGGATATCAAGCTCATGGAAGACATGGGTGTGAATAGCTATCGTTTCTCCATCTCATGGGCAAGAATTCTGCCCAGTAAGTCACTACTCTCTTCCCTTCATTTTCAGCAAATACTTCTTCTTGTCATTTCAATTGAATAATCTTTTTCTTTGTCGGTTGTAAAGTTGACTCAGAGGGGACATTTGGAGATGTTAATATGGCTGGAATTGAGCACTATAATAAGCTTATTGATGCACTCTTACAGAAAGGTCAATTCTGCTTCACTTGCTAATAGTTTTAAGATGTTGATAAATCCAAAAAAGTTCATTTTTGGGCTCAGATGACTTCTTTATGTGCTGTGAATTCAGGGATCCAACCGTTTATCACATTATGACATACCACAAGAACTTGAGGAAAGATATGGTGGTTGGCTTAGTTCACAAATACAGTAAGTAGCTGGTCCCATCTTACACTTTAAGGTAGTTGTATGTATATTCCATCAAAAAGTTGTAATGATGAACAAGTTAACTTGTGTCGTGTTTCAGGAATGATTTCTTCTATTATGCAGACATATGCTTCAAATATTTTTGGGGACAGAGTCAAATACTGGACAACCATCAATGAGCCTAACCTCATGGCTGTTCGTGGCTATAGAGAGGGAACTTACCCTCCAGGTCGATGCTCCGGTATACTTGGGAATTGTAGTGCTGGTGATTCAGAAAGGGAGCCCTTCATTGCAGCTCACAATATGATCCAATCTCATGCAGCTGCTGTCAGCATTTACCGTACCAGATATCAGGTTTGTTCGATGGCTCTATGCCCTTTCCCCATTGCCATGTCAACTCTCAACACGCATGATCTTGCAGAATTAGTCCAAATGGATTACCCCTTTAATGCAACGTTACTTTCTGGCTTGTAGGTGAATTTTGGGGGAAGTAAACAGGAAAATGGTATACTTAGAAGACTAAAGCTCGAAAATTTATGCTTGGAATTAAACTGCTTCCTCCCCCTCTATCTATCAAATGGTATATTGTAGAAGGCCATACAAGTATCAGTAATATAGTCTATTTTATGCTGCTTTTCAGAAAAGACAAGGAGGAATGATTGGAATTTCTTTGGATACCCAATGGTATGAACCATTTAGCAATTCCTCAGAAGACATAGCTGCAGCTGAGAGAGCTCGGTCATTCTACGTCAACTGGTAACCTTTCCTCATCAGTAGTTCAGTACTACAATCTGGTTTCTTGTGCATCAGAAAGAGAAGAAAAAAATGTTATTTTTTTACTATGCAGGTTTTTAGACCCTATTATATTAGGAAGATATCCCAAAGAAATGGTACAAATTCTGGGATCTAATCTGCCAGACTTTTCAAAGAATGATTTGAGCAAGTTGAGTTATGGCCTAGATTTCATTGGCATCAATTACTATACGGCTAAATATATCAAAGATTGCTTATATTCTGCCTGTGAACATGGAAACACTTGGTCAGAGGGTTCCTATTTAGCTACTACAGAAAAAGACGGTGTCTACATTGGCCAACCAGTATGTTATCTCATCTTTTAACCCACTCTATCAAACCATTGCTAGCACTTTCCACATTGCTGAATTTTTATTTTTCCCCTAACTTTAAATGAATCAGACTGGTGCTCCATGGATCTTTCTGTACCCACAAGGGATGAAAAAATTGTGATGTACATGAGGGACAGATTCAATAATACTCCACTGGTTATCACTGAAAATGGTAAGAAGAAAAGGAATTTCACATTCTGTCATTTAGAAGCTAAGCGAGATGCAGTTTATCAACTAATAACTTGAACGAGATGCATTTTGATTTGTTGGGATGCAACTATTGACACAATCGGCTATGTTGCAGGCGCTTCTGAGAATGACAATCTGAATCCTTCAATAATGGACACCTTGAACGATATTCATAGAGTGAACTATTTGCATAGCTACTTAAATTCACTGGCAAATGCAATCAGGGAAGGTGCAGACGTGAGGGGTACTTTGTTTGGTCCCTTCTTGACAACTTTGAGTGGCTTAATGGATATAAGCTAAGATTTGGACTTCACTATGTCAACGACACTAATCTCCAGAGAACTCCAAAATTATCAGCTACCAGGTATAAACAACTCATGTATAACTTCCACATACAGCTTGAAATACATACTGCCCAGAACCAGTGGAAGAAGATGATGCAAACGCAGAAGCTTGTAAGCAGCCTGATCCCTGCCTTCACATTACAAGAGTTAAGCTCAAACTTAACCTTGTATTCACTCCAATGGAACTGTAATCACGTAAGCAAGAAGTTTTAATTATGCAGAAATATTCTCTTGAAAGCTGAGTTATCTCTATCCCCC
>JAJOOR010042188.1:0-14936 GCA_036250505.1 Solanum acaule
AACCCCCCCCCCCCCCCCTTTATTTACTTGTCTCGGAAATAGTTTGACTAAACAGATATAATAGTGAGTTAAGTTTAAGTCTGAACATATTTCTCGTGGGATCGACCCAAACCTACAAGTTGGGTTCTTTATTTGACAACGATCGCTTATACTTCTTTAGGGAGGTGTAATTTGAACGTATCAATACCGCACATCAAAATTATCAGATGAAAAATATTTGATCCATGATCATAAATCAATTGAAAGAAAAATTGATCATAATTTATTGGTCTGATGCATTCAACTACTTCAGTATGTAATATATTATATTTCAAACCATGAAACTTTGTTCTCATAAGCAATGATTGACTATTTATTTTAGTTATTTACTGTCACATTAGCTTGGATATTTATCAATATTATCAAAATGAATTATCTTGATTTCATATTCAGAAAGTTGTGCTCTTAACTCAATTATCTTGCTCACACAATTTTGTGAATGTCAAACTTCAGGTTAACAACAAACGCACATGTGATTATCTTATAAATGCATCTCTTTATCATATCACATGATAGGTGAACAGGCCCATATTCACCTTTTATACTTTTCAAAATTTAGGGATTTAGTCTCAACATTAGTGATCCAATCAACTTATCATGAGGACAAACAACAAAAGAATTCTTGAAGAATCTTCTAGTTTTTCAATGTATATCCATTACTCAGTATGCACATCTTTGGGATGACCATATTATTGATGCCAACCAATAAAATTATTAGTACCCGTAAACTCCAAGTTTACTATGCCATGTGCCTTTTTTGCTTTAGTAAATTTCTAATTTAATATTATATGAGCAAAATTTAGATTTACTAATCCGAGAGTAATTTTAAGATTCATTTCTTCTCAATCACTCTACCTCTTCGGAAGGTGAGTCGTGATCCCATCACGATAAAATGCATATCCATATTGATGAGCTTTATTTTTCACTATCACATTCACTTTAGTATTGAGTTTATTCAATCCCAATTGATAGGTATTAATCATTAAATGTTTGGGATGAAAACTCTACATTATTATCAAGGCAAATGGACTTAATTTGATTATCAGAATCATATTATTTGTGGCAACAATTTTGCAAATACCAAGTTGCGAGATGACAATAGGCACACGTGAGACCATATAGAAGGATCGCCTATTAGGACCATGAAGTATCTAAACAACCCAATATGTGGGTGAATAGGTCCACAAATATCCCCATTTATACGTTCCAAGAACGCAAATGACTCAATCTCTGTTATCGTTTGTGATGGTCTCAAAATTAACTTGCCTTGCTAACTAGCAGTACAAGAAAATGTATCATTTGAAAGAATCTTTAGGTTCTTTAATGGATGTCTATTTGAATTATCTATAATTCGTCTCATCATTATTGACCCATGCATGATGTCCCAGACGATCATGTCAAAGTATGAAAGTAAGTAAAGTTCTTATTTACTACAGAATGTGCCTCAATTGCACTAATTCTTGTCCAATGCAAGCTTGAAGATACAACATGAAACTTTTCTATAACACATGTCTTGCTCAGAGACATTCTTGGTGATACCACATCCACAATTAAAGGTTGCGATATTTTCCACGCCTAGCATGGTGGCTTACACCTCATTCACTTTAGAGAATAGATCTATATTTTTAGCATTTATCAAAAGTTCTCTCATTATCATGAATGGAACACACTGTGTGAGTATATCAAATTATGATAGCTTTAGTATCTCATTCCATATTCATGTGCATTATTCAATTACTTATCTTTTTCAAACATATTATGCATTGCTACCACATTCACTTTAGGGAATGGAGCGATTTCAATTTAATAGGGTTCATGACTACTTTTCATCAAAAACACACATTGTTTTGCATTAATCATTATTATATCCTCAATATGGTGCATAGAGACTCAAACTCAACGTCTTATCCATATAAAGGTGTGTTAGACCATTAATCGATAGAACTTGAACCCAACATCTTTAATTTCATCACGGTTCATCAAGACTTGAACTTGATGTCTTACCCCCTCTTTGTGCGATTAGACATGAATGTATCGTTTTACACTTAACCAATGACACTTATTATGATTTATAGATCTCCCCGTATAAATTTTAAACACAATACATAAATGGTTGTATATTCTGACCATACAACTACCTTCAGTAATAATATCAATCAACATGATTATCCGAGCAAAGTAAACAAAGTTGATAATTGAATAGGCCAATTTGAAGACTTAGCACATAATTTGATGTATTCAGTAGGTTGCACAATGAAGGTTGAAATTAACCATCGAGGACAGAAAGTCAACATGTAAAGCTTTTTTAATATATCATATGCACGTGGACAGATTTACTAGTTATGTTATTAACTGCACCTACCAAGACGTCACACAAACCGGGAAACAATACGTACCTTCGGATTTCCAGTAAAACAAAACGCACGTGACATCTTCAATACTTTTCAAAGTATTTGCTCAAGGTGGTAGTGTCTTGTGCTAATAACGTGTTATGAAACTATATAAAATATTGAGAAGAGAGTACAAAGTAGGAAGAAGAGAGAAGACTTATTATCTCTCTTGAAGGATATTTAGAGATTCACATATCTGATTTACAATGAAGGAAAACCCCTTTATTTATAGGGGAAACCTAACTTGGTTCCCAAGTAGGAATCCTAACCATACCCTGAAAGGACTCCACATAATAGATATTCACTATAATACAAATATGTTTATAACAAAAATTAAATTAATTAGATTTTTTTAAAATGTTGATTTCTAAAACATGTCACGTAGGCGGATCTAGGGTTCTCTAAAACAAGCGACCTGTTTGGAAAGTCACCATGCTAATTGGATTTGATGTAATTGCGTGTAATTACATTGCTTGTCATGTTTGTATGGTCATGTAAATGACCATGTAATTTGGGTGTAATTGGCTGGTGGTAATTACACTCTCCAATTCACAAGGGGACGATGTGAGTGTGAATTGCTGATAATTACATGGTGTTATCACAAGTTGATTATTTTTTATTTTCTTCCTTTTAGTTTTTGTTTTAATTTATTTTTATTTTTATTATTTTGAATTCTTTTTAATTATATTATTCTAATATTTTCTAAAAATATTTTATTTTATTTTATATTATTTATATTTTATTTCCTTCTCATTTATCAACCTTTACTTCATCTGATTTCATGCAATTTTTCGTGTTATAAAAAAAATCATTAGTATAATTTTGTTAGTATTCTAATTTTAAAATTAAAGTAGAATTCATTGTTGTATTAGGTTATGGACTTACAATTTTCTTTTCTTTTAAATCATACTTATGTATGTTATGTTGAAATTTGACATAAGAGTATTATGTTAAATTTTTTATTTTGAATTTAGAACTTATTTTATATTTTCAATTTGATTTGTTTTAGAAGTATTGACCAGATATTTCACATAGCAAGCTATTTTTTTTTAGTTGGACTTGATGGATTATCTGTTTGTTAATTTTTTTTTATTTTATGACATTATATTTATAATATTAATCTTTTTGTCAAACATGCATTTTCTCATGTTCATAGAAATTTTGTACTTTTGGTTTTTATAGTTAATTTAATTAAATATACTAAATTGAAAAATACAAATCAATTATTTTTTTATAATATTAGTTAAGGACATATGTTTATTAATTAATATATTATCAAAAGCCAATATATATCTTAAATATTCAATATATTATCATTTATAAAGGCTCTTATTTTACATTTTAGATGATTAATTTTTATATTTAAAAATCAATATAGCCTAATGATTATACCTGTGCAACCAAACATTATACTAGTTGTTACACTGTAATTATATTGTGGCAAACAATAAGGTCAATGTAATTACTAGGTAATTTATCAAAGAAGAATTTAAGATTTGACTAACTTTGAAAATATTTAAAGGAAATAATATATATATATATATATATATATATATTTATTGAAAATAAATTAACTTAAATACTTGAAACAATTTTCAAAAGAAAACTCGATGAAAATAACTAAATCATAAAGGCAATGACAAATATATTTTTTCATGAAAAAACGGTTCATCTTAAAGGATTCAATTAAATTAAACCAAACAGTTAAAGGTTAAAATGAAACAAGAACGACTAATAAATATTTACAATCAAATAATTGACAAAGTAAAGGTGTCACGACCCAGACCGTCGTGATTGGCACCCACACTAACACTCCGGTGGGAGAACCACTACTACAACCCAAAACCAATCAACTAAAGCAATAACTATGGCATTTAAGTCAAATACTAAGGAAACAAAAATAGAGTTCCCATAAACTCTAACAAAAGTCTAACAATAATAAACTAACAATGCGGAAGAATAACCTAGAACCTAAAAGTCAAAGTACCAAAACATCTAACAATGAACCAAGTCTAAACAAAAAGGGATACAACCCCAAACTAATGAACTAATCAACTAACTAGAATAAATGTCTAAGTCCAAAAAGGGTGGACATAGATGAAAGAGAATCTCATGACAGCCCAAAAAAATTGGCTCACCCTTGAATTCGAAGTAACGATCACCGATCTCCTAAGCCAGGTCTATCAGTAGCCGCTTGAAGATGCCCTGTACTCAACAAAAATAAGAGCAAGTGAAGTATCAGTACACAACCACAGTGTACTGGTAGGATCACGCGGCTATCCCACTAGTGCAACATAAACAAGTCAAGAAAACATTATAATCACATGCACATATATCAATATATACAATATTATCAACATTTACGATCAACGAACAACTTCACATTTTATATCAAATCATTGGTCCTTTCATGGAATCCAAACCTAAATAGTTAGCATACCAGAATGTGGTACCCGATCCCAATGTTATGCTGGAACGTGGAAACCTATCCCATATTTATGCCGGAACGTGGCAACCGATCCAAGTTAGTTATGCTAGAACGTGTCAACCTGTCCCATTCACACACCACAATCACAATCACAATCTCAAGTATATCATTAAGATCATACATTTAAGTCATGATTCATGTCATTCATCATTCCTCTATCTCATTTACAACAAGTGTGATCAACATTGCAACATTCGTATATATACAAGTATCATAATGAAGCAAGAACAAGCATACATCACACAATCATAGAATCACAACCATCACCTACCTTGAAACAAGCTTGAAACCCTAAGAAACTTGATCCTTCCCTTTCCGGATTCGTTCCACTTGTTCTTGGTCTACAAACAATCAATACAACACGGGAATCAACCAACAATCGCTAATTACTCGAAACTATAACAATTCTATGAACCGTAGATCAAACTCATGATCCCAATCATCCAAATTAGGATTGTTTCCACCATAGAATCTATAACAAAACCCTCCCCCATCAATATTCACCCATTCTATTACGTTCTACGGATCGACAAACGAATTTAGGGAGTGAAAAGCTTACCTTTAGCCTCAAGAATGGCGAAAAATGAGTAGGAGTCGCATGGGGTTCGTTCCTTAGCTATAAAAGTTGAAAAGTGCATAATGAGGTCGCTTAGGGGTTTATTAACGACTTTAATTCGCGTCGAGTCCGCCACAACGACCAAATTCCCCGCCAAGGCCGGTTGCTTGAGACAGAGAGATATTTAAAGAATTCCAAAATCCTCATTTCACAACACACCACTAACCAACGACGCTCAAAAAATTCCCTTTAGAACGATTCTGGTAGTTCTACTCACCCGAATTCAATTCTGTAAAGTCATACGGATTCTTTAACGAGTTATCTAACTACTCATGAAATCAAAATCATAAATGATTCACTTGATTGTTACCAGATTTCCCTACACCTCAAAGACTCCAATTTCGTCCAAATATGGACTAGGTTGGGAAAATCCAAATACTACGAAAAAGTTTTCTGACCCCAAATTTTTCCCCGTTGGCATTTTCGATAACGACGAAATCCGGTCGTTACAATAGATACCAATTTACCCATTGATGTTTGTGTAATCAAGACACAACTTCCAATTCAAGTGTCTACGATCGCGTGCAGTAATATAACCCAACCGAATGGGTTAGGGTCAAGTCCCAAGGGAGTGGTTGCAAGAATTAATAAAAAAGTAAAATCAAGTTCTAATCAATCATATCTATAAACATTAACGAATATACACATACTAAATCCTAAAACTCATGGATTTACATCAGTTTTTTAGACAAAATATGCATTTGAGGACACTAAATTCATTAAAATAAAGCCCAAAATGAGTCCAAATTGTGGACTCATCAACACCCCCAACTTAAACTTTTGCTTGTCCTCAAGTAAAACTCAAGTTCAGCAAAAGGATGTCTCAAACCGTCCTACACAAGACTTAATCATGAATGTACACAACAAGACTCAACTTACTTATGCAAGGATTAATTGTATACTCAAAGACTCAAGTTGTGACACACCAATATCAAAGATTCTCAAGCTCACTACACTTGCTTCAAATGCAAGTTCAAGCTCAACAAAGGTATTCAAATGCCCTCACACAAAAGAATGATTCCATTTTCACACACAATGATTTAATCATTTAAAGTTTCGAAATCAAATGCAACACTCACACTCACAAAGAAGAACACTATGCATGTTTTCAACCATAGATTTGCCCTTATTTTCCAATTGACAATTGCTTCAACTCACTCAAGATCAAAAAAGTTTTTTCAAGGCTTGTAATGGGGCTGAGTGCAAAGGTATGGTCATTTAGGCTCAGTGACTTTCATCCTCATAAAATGTGGTGCTCACAACACTTCATTTCCTCTTCTTCCATTATTTTCTTTATTGCTCATAAGTCATCCCATTATTCATTTTCCATGGATTGTTCGGAAACCCCATTTCTTTTGTATTTTCATAACTTTATTCCATGACTTTTTCTTTTTCATTCTTTTCTTCTTCTTTTTTGTATGGAGGGGTACCATTTTTCTCACACCATGGGTTAAAGGAGACTTTTCTTGCACTTCTTGACTTGCCTTCTCTTTTCACCACACCCCCAACTTAGGCTTTTGGCCTAAGTGGCTATTCAATTAACCACAAATCAAGAGGATTTAGGTAGTGGATTTAAGGAAGGTCAAGTTTTCATCAAGTTTCTTCCAAAGAAAGGTAAGGCTCAAGGGGTGTTCAAAAGAGGTTCACACACTCACAAGGTAGGCCACAAAAGAGGTATATGTCAAATTGGCTCACACTCTTCGAAGGTGCCTAAGATCATATCAAGAGATAGCCTTACTTAGTCGACCGGAAAAACGGGGTAAATTTTAGGTGTCATCGTGCTTGGTTCACGGTAATCTCATCACACAAGGCATCGACACCAAAGTCAAACAACACTCCACACTTTCGCTAGTGTGCAACGTTCATCACAAGAGACTCAATTTGATACTTGGTTAGTCACAACGAGATGCAAAGAGTTCACATATTGTCTATGTAACTTCACTTGGTCTCATCGTAGCCGCACATTCATGTTCGTTCAATTATGAGCACTATTTGAGTCATCGATATTGATTAAAACCGAGACTCAAATTTGCTAAAGGACAACCACATTCAACACATACAAGAGGTGGCAAAATTTGTTTAGAAGGGTCAAAAATCATTTATAATTAAAGCAAGGAGTCACAAGCTCAAACAACTGCTAAATACAGTGCAAAACACAACATTACGCATAACAATCCAAATATATAATGAAAACATTAGTCACAAAAGCACACAAAGATGGGCCTCACCCCACCACAAATAAAAATATTTGTCCTCAAATGCAAATAAAAATTATCCAATAGTGAAATAAAGCAAAACAGAGAGGGAAGTAAAGAGGGGGTCCTGTCTACACAGCCACTCTATCCGTCTGGGCATCAGTGCTCGATGTCTCACCCTGAGCCTGGGCATCAGTGCCCGAGGTCACCTCAGAAGGAACAACAGTGCCAGATTCACCAAGGTCTTTTGAGTGTGAGTCCGCCGGAAAGACATGCACAACTCTGCAGAATCCCGGGCCCAAGAAGGAATACTAGGTTCTAAGGTAATGGTCTTCCTGGTAGAAGTGGGCCTCTTGCCCTTGCCTTTCCCACTAGTTATGGGAAGTTTCGTAGCTTTGCCTTTCGACGTAGCAGCATCCTCATTTATCGCAATCCCTTTGGACTTCTCTTGGGCTGGTATTATTTTTCAGCAGCTTTAGATTTAGTCATATCTGCAAAATATCGAAGAGAAGTTAGAAAAATTTAAACAAAAGAACAGCAGAACAATTTCAGACAGACTCGCCAAACTAGATGGCGAATCTCCAAATTTCTTGGGTGAGCTAGATCTAGCTCGCCGAAAGAATTAGCTCTAAAACTACAGCAAGTAGGCGATGGGGAAACCATTCGGTGTGTCGCCAACAGCTTTCGGCGAACAAGGACAGGCTCGCCGAAAGTTATAGTGCAAAAAAGGTTCAGGGGTGCAAGCAAAACAACAATCAAGAAGACTTTCGGCGAGTCGTCGAGTGCTTTTGACGATCTCAAGCCTCTCGCCAAAAGCTACAGGATCCAACATCAAACAAAGCTTGAAATTAACGGCAAGATGAGGAACTTCGGTGAACCACCGAGTGGTTCGGCGAGCTCAACCCAACTCGCTAAACGACCCATCATGCTTACTTTCAACCCATTTCTTGAAATTAACCCTTGCAACCTCTGAAAACAAAATTAAAGCATACACTAATGAAATAAAGGTAGGACCCATAACACCCAAACACAACCCCTCGAATTTTAATCCATTTTAAGGCATACAATTATGGGAATTCAACAGTCACAACTACTCGGGCAAGATTATCAAACTAAATCATGCATGTAAATAGTATAATCCTAGCAGGTAGGACCAGAACCCTTCAACAAGATCAGGCTATTGTAAATGAGTATAACTTTTGATAAAATAAACTCGGGGCATAGAAAACCAACCTTTGGTGTCGATTAAGAGAAAATTGAAATGTTAGGCGGCAATGTAA
Source organism: Solanum acaule (assembly GCA_036250505.1). Taxonomy (NCBI): domain Eukaryota; kingdom Viridiplantae; phylum Streptophyta; class Magnoliopsida; order Solanales; family Solanaceae; genus Solanum; species Solanum acaule. Next base: position 9,009 of record JAJOOR010042188.1, read on the forward strand.
TCCAACTTTAAGCACAAATCAACACAAAAAATACTCTTAAAAAATGCGAAAATATAGGAACTAGCGTGCGGGTCTGAGTTTGGGAAGATAAAAAGTGAGGGAAAGTGAATGAGTTAGAAACTTTTAAACCTTTGGCCTACAAAACCGTCCAGTTCTCACCCATTCGGCTACATTGGTCGAGATCGCCTATCCACTCAGCGACACGCCGAGTGTTCATTTTCCTCACCAAAATTTATAGGATCTCTAGTTAGTGTGGGGTCCCAACGGTGGTCTTCACCGGGATCATGTCGGCGACTCGCCAATAATTTCCTGGGCTTGCCTAGTTTTATAGACACCAATTTGAAGATGTCTTGAGTCAAACAGCGGATTAGGTCGGGCTCACCGACCTCTTCGGCGACTCACCGACTAGACCTGTTGCTCACCACCCTACACTATTCGAACACTTTCCACACTTCAACCTGTACAAACAACACACCATTATTTTACCAAAACACAAACAAAAGCAATAAGGGGTTTTGGGTTGCCTCCCAAACAACGCCTTAGTTAACGTCGTGGCACGACGCAAGTCCACCTTCAAACCTCATTCTTGGGGTTAGCCATAGTATCACTAGGCAAAGCCCCCCTGCTGTCTTGGATTGAGATGAGACGATATATGACCCATTTTGGTCTCCAACTGCTTGATCGACATTGAATGGGAGGTGACGGTCTGGCTAAGGGTAGACACATCTTCCTTTATTTCTTTTAAAATCTTGTCTGACCGTTCAACTTTGTTGAGGATACAAGAGAGCATATCCTCAGACCTACCACCTTCCGAATCCTTCGGCTTTTGGCATTTATGGGGAGGCATATTCCTGTCCTTCTCCCCATCCTTCCAGTTAGGATTTCGGTCCCTCCATTCTCTGTCGCGATCCTTCCAACCATCCTCTCTAGCCCAACCTTGGTTACCACCTTGCCTAGGGTAGTTTGAACGATAACCACCGCCTTGGTTGGCTAGAAAATTTACCTTCTCATTATACAAGGTTTCAAATTTTGTCTCCTCAGGTTTTGCACATCCGACCCCCAAGGCATTGACACCACGGGCACTAGCCCCAATGACATTTTTAGATAAAATGTCAAGTTGCGTCATAATCTTGGCCATGTGTTGGTCGCTCTCATGTTCTTTCTCCATCTGCTCCTTAGTTAGCTTGAATGTGAAAGGGGAGACTTGGTCTTCACGGGTGTACCACGCCTTGTTTATGGTAGTCATGCCATCTAAAAGTTGAGCAACTATCACATAAGGTTGCTGCATCAAACCTCCCGGAGAGAGTTGGTCCACAACACCCTTATTTACCAAATCCAGACTCAAGTAAAAATACTGTAGCAACAAGTAATCAGGCAAGCCATGGGTTGGGCATTGGAGCACCAACTTTTTGAACCGCAACCATGTTTCGTGTATAGGCTCCCCTTCTAGACACTTAAAGCTCTGAATACTATCCCGAAGAGTCATCATCTTCGAAGAAGGAAAAATTGCACTTGAAATGCGGTTACCAACTCCTCCCATGAAGTAATGGATTCACATGGCAACTCAGCCAGCCACTTGTATGCCTCTCCCATCAACGAGAATGGGAATAACCTCAACCAGACCGACTCTTGAAAGATGTTCTTGAAAGAGAACGGTCCGCACACATCCACGAAGTTTCTAAAATGCTCATGAGGGTCCTCATGAGCTAAACCATTGAAAATCCCCTTTAGTTGTAAGATTTGCAACATGGTACTCGTGATGTGAAATACTACATTCCCTTCGACCGGAGGCAAGTGAATGGCGCCAATACCCCCCATGAGATGGGGGTCATTAGCATGAGGCTCATGGACATTGTTGAGGTTCCCGATGTCGTCTTGATGGCCTACTTGGCTGCCATTGCTATCGTTTATGCTCATACTTCCTGTTTCCAACACAATCAAGCAAAACAAAACCAAAAATTAAGTAAGTAGAACTATAACTAATAAGAACAAAAATTCTACTAAACTAAAAATTCTCAACTAACACCATTCCCCGGTAGCGGCGTCATTTTGATGTTTGCGTAATCAAGACACAACTTCCAATTCAAGTGTCTACGATCCCGTGCAGTAATATAACCCAACTGAATGGGTTGGGGTCGAGTCCCAAGGGAGTGGTTGCAAGAATTAATAAAAAAGTAAAAACAAGTTCTAATCAATCATAGCTATAAACATTAACGAATAAAGACATACTAAATCTAAAGGGTTGACATGAATGTCAATTATCAATGGGGGGTTTGTATTCAACTAATAACAAAAATAGCAAAAATATAAAGATGCGAGATAGGGAGACGGGATTCTTGGGATGTGATAGGAATATGGGATAAAATATACTATTGGGTAAATGCTATTGATAGTAAATCGTTGAATATTTGTAACTAGGCTAGACTTTAGTGGGGTAAATTCTCTCTCGAGCAACTTACCTCAAATCAACTCGATTTCTCTCGAACAGCGAGTTGCAGAACTTAAGCACAGCCTCCGCCTTAGCCCATTTAGTCTCTCGAGCTGAATGTGTTGGAGAAGATCTAGGATTCACTCTCTCGAGCTGAACCCACGACGACCCAATAACCACCGGCTATCGATTTAGTAGTCTTAGTTTTAAAACCTCTCTCTCTCGCAAGCCAAAAACAATAAGATGAAATTGTATTTGCAACTACAATCTCATTAAGTTCAAACACAACAACTAAATGAAATCACAATTAAACAGCAAATACACTAACAATAAGCAATACCCAGCAGGAAATTTAACCCATATTCACAAAATCACACCCCAAGAATTGAGATTTTAGCTAGACATGAAAACGAGATAGAAATCAATACCAACAAGTGTTTCCATCAAGTGGGTACGATAGAAACTGTCTTTAATCACGTCTAGGATGAATATTCTTGGATACCCACTTCCAATTTATTGGAGTTGAAAACCTTCAAAACCTTCAAGCTCAAGAACAATGTCTCCCAAAAACTCTAAGAACTAAAATCTGAAAAATATTCTAAGTCTCAGTAATAATTCTCTACAACTTGATTGATAGATAGATACTATTCTTTTAACTAAGACTATTTAGTTGCTAGGTATTTATTAAATAATTAATTTTTATTAATGGGTGGTTAATGAGCCAAGTTCATAATTTATTCAATACCCTTACCAAGGACCCATGTGTAAAAAGAAATTAGTGGTATTTAATAGTTATTAATTTATTAATTCACAATCATTGCCCTAACTAATTATAAACAAATTGAGAAGAGGATTTACCTGTAGACAACGAGAGCTGCCGCAGTCGCAATCTTGATCAGGTAATCACACATCTAGTCTATATATTGATTTATGTCATATTTGTAATTATTAGTATCATGTGGGTTGTGAAAGAAAATTAGATAAATTGAAATGGAAAAGTTAAGAACTAAGTCACGGCGTATTTGAACTTTGAGGGAATAATATAATGGTTGGATATGAATGCAAGGTGGGTTAATTAAGTGAGTACTGGTTGACTTTTGGAAGACAAATTGATATCTTCAATTATTAGCCGTGAGGTGCTAATAACTGGAAGGAATTTGACAATTGAATCCATGGGGGTTGCCACTAATTTTGTACCAGTGGCTTCAATTTTATACATTATAATTTTATTATCATATTATAAACCAAGACTTGATACATTAAGATAGGTAATTAAACAATTTATGTATTGTATTAATTAAATATCATTAAAGTTGTGATAATTGGAGGAATTAAGACTTATTCATAGGCTTGAATTTTAGGAAATTGACTATAGATTTGGATGAGTTATTGAGTCTAGGCTAGATATATATGAATATGAATGTCTATGGACTCACTTACAAATTATGCATATATACTTGATAGATTGGAAAGGTTCGGAGGCATTGAGGAAAGGAAAAGCATTGGAGAAGTAGATTGCTTGACTTCGGTTCTTTCTTGGAGGTAAGTTATGGTTTATTCTATGTGATAGATAGACTCTTAATAGTGACTTATAGTCATTGAGTGATATTGTGAATTTCTATATGTACTTGGTTGTGTGGTTTGAATAATTTATGTGTTGTTTGTGATTGGTCTGAAATCCTAAGACAGTGAAATTTATAATCTTGAACCTTATTCTATTAAAGTGATGCCTTGAATAAAGAAGGATTAATGAAAAATTGTTAAGGAAGTGGAAAGAGATGATAAATAATGACAAATGAATTAATGATATATTTGGATCGAGTGTCACGTTCCGACACGGTATTTTTGGATCAGGTGTCATGTTCCAACACGGTGACATTAAAGGAAAACATATTGAATTAAATTAATGCACTCAATCTCAGAGAACCCATTTCCCAAATGAGCCTGGTGTGGAGGCATGAGTCCTCGTGTGTGTGCTTATTATTGTAATTGATTACGTAGTTGCTTTCGTTGTCACTTGTTCATGTTATTTGTTGCTTATCACCTGCTAAGTGCTATAGTTGAGTTTATACTATTACTTTATGCATATTAGTTACTATTTTGAGTCGGCCGATGATATATACTCAATACATGTTGCCCTATATTGAGCCCTACTTGTGGTTTTCTTTGTTTTCCTTTTGTGGAGTGCAGCGAGTGTGCCAACAACTTCGACTTGCCCTCAGCTCAACTTTGTTCTTTCTAGCCCATGTTGGATTCTCTCAGTCAAGGCATGATGTCCTATATTTTCGGACATAGACCACTTTGTTCTTTTATTTTTATGTATTTGATACTCTTAGACTTAGTATTTGAAGATTAGATGTCCTTGATGTGATGACTTTCAGGTTTTGGGAATGACATAGTAGACTTTACTGGATTTGTGTTTCTTACCTTAATAAGATTGAGCTTACGCATTATGGTTTGTATTTCGTTAGTTTAACAATTAATATATGTTGGGGTTTGGATTCCTTAATTTGCCCACCAAGGAGGTTAAGTGTGGGTGCCACTCACGACTCATTTTGGATCGTGACAAACTTGGTATTAAAGCTTTAGGTTCGGTGAACTCATCACACAAGGACGAGTCTGGTAGAGTCTTGCGGAACAGTATGGGGATGCGCCTTTACTTTTCTTCGAGAGGCTATAGGACTTTAGGAAAACTTTATTCCTTTTTTCTTTCGTGCTATGAATCCAATTGGTATCTAGGTGATATAAATTGGTATCTGACCTTCTTCATCGTATTTCACATATGGTCATAATTAGATCAACAAAAGAGACAATACCAACACCAGAAAGAGAGGATGCGTCCTTTGAAATAGACATGTTTCTCCGATAGACTACAGGGCCTATAATGACTAGTAACCGGGATGATTTTTTTATTAATTTTTTAAAGTTGAAACCCTCATTCTTCATGGGTACTGAATATGAAGATGCTTATGATTTTCTTGTTGATTGCCATGAGTTGCTTCATAAGATTAATATAGTGGAGATGCTTGGTTTTGAGTTTGTGACATACTAGTTTTAGGGAGACGCCCAAAATGTGGTGGCGGTCTCATGTTGAGTATCAACCAAAAAAGGACTACCTATGACTTGGGCATTATTTTCTAGCTTCTTCATGGAAAGGTATATATCTCGGACTTTGAGAAATAGGAAGAGAGATGAGTTACTAAATATAGAACAACGAAAGATATTGATTGCAACCTATGAAGGTAAATTTCATGCTTTATTCAAATATTTGAATCAACTTTGCTTTAGTCCTTAAGAGTGAGTTCCCTACTTTATGAAGGGATTGAGGTCATAATTGTTGATTCAAGCTTGATAAGTGATACGCTCAAATTACACCTCCCTAAAGAAGTATAAACGATCGTTGTCGAATAAAGAATCCAACTTATTGGTTGGGGTCGATGTTTAGTCAACTTATTTTCGAGACAAGTAAGTAAAGCGAGGGGGGGGGGGGGGGAGTTATG
>JAJOOR010042189.1:0-11169 GCA_036250505.1 Solanum acaule
TTTATTTTTTATTATAGAGTCATTTATACAAAAAAAAAAGGTCATGTAATTTATGAAAATTTAGTATTGTTGGTTGAACCAATAATATTATTACTATAAGAATCATTGAATTTAGTATGAAATTATGATAATTAGATTGTTACTTAACCGAAGCTTTTCATATCAATTTTTATGTTTTCATTTTTTTTATCAGCAATTTTAAATTGAAAATGCAACATAAGATTTTTTAACAATTTTTCTGAATAGATAATATCAGAATTGTAACTTAATTTGTATTTATATATTTTATTATATCATTTATTAATTATTTTAAAATATATTTAATATCTTTTTATATCCGCGCGAAGCGCGGACAAGTACACTAGTATTTTGATACATGTAATGGTAATGACCTGGTTGGCCATTTCTAAAAAGTTTCGTGAATTTACCATTTTACCACTCTCAAGATTGACCCCCGAGCGTTTTTTATTGAGTTTTGAAAGTTGGTTAAGAACTTTAAATTTAAGTTGAGAATTCTGTAAGTTTTAAGTTTAAAAGACTTATATTGTTAAAAAAAGTAATTTTCGGTGTCTTTTGGAGTTTCGAGTGTCGGAATTGAGTTCCGCAATTTCATTAGTCCCAGAATGTAAAATCTAATTTGAGAGAGTTATCGGTTTCAAATTCTGAGTCTTTAATGATTTGAGATCCTAAGTTGTGAAATTGTGAAAATTTAGCCTTTGGGTTGACTTTGGTCCACTTTCAAGGTTCAAATTGTAACACCCTGAAAATTTCTAAGTTAAGAGTCGAACCATTCTTCATTTGTGAATAAGATCGTATCGGGTGATTCTTAAAGTGCCCATATGTGTAAAGGTCAATTCTTTATTGTGGAATGAATTTGGATATGAATTAAGGTCACTAGAATCCCCTAGTACAAACTTGAGTTGAAAGCTTCCATACCGATTAAGTTTTGATGTAAGATTCTATTTGGGTCAACTTCAAACGATCATATCTCTTAAAATTTGAAGAGTTACGTGGTCCATAATTTATCAAATTAAAGGTGTTTGAATCTTCTTTCCAACACAACCAATTTCGAAACAATCCGAGTTTCGAGTAAAAGGTTAGGACCATTTTAGTAACTTGATATAGTGCGGTGACAAATTGGCCGACGAAAAAACATTAAAATGGTCTTTTTTGTCTTTTTACTTCTAAAAAAATCCTAAATAAATTTCTTGTCTAATTAAAGGCCCAAAACTATTAGATTTTCATCACTTAATCCCTTATTATCTGCTCTCTCAAACCCTTCGAATAATCCTTTCATTTGCAATAGTTGCAACATCGTGCTAGTCACATGAAATACAACATTTCCCACAATCGGAGGTAAACGAATAGCACCTACACAACCCAATTGAGCTTCATTGACATCATTCAAGTTACCGATGTCATCTGGATATCCAAGTTGGCTACCGTTGATTCCGTTCACACTCATTTCGTCAGCTGCTCAAGAACAACCCACAACAAACACAAAACAAAGTTAGTCGATTCAACTACAAACAAGATTAGATCACAACTAGACTTCACTAAAATAATTCTAAACACCACTCCTTGGCAGCGACACCATTTTTGATAACGCTCAATTGTACTTCATCCAATTCTAAGTGTAGGTGATCACAATCCAATATAAACCCAACGAATAGTTAGGGTTGATCCCACAGGGAGTGATACGGTAAAGAATTCAATTACGAAGTGAAAGGCATGTTCTAATCATTTGTAGGAATAGAAATTATCGAAACCATTAAAGTAAATTGAAGGGATTGACAACTAGTGTCAAATGGGGGAGGGGGGAATAGGTTTGTCAATTAACAGCTACTAAAAACAGGGAAGTAATCAAGTAGAAAGGGGTCCTTGGTGATGTGATCGATTAATTACCAGTTTCGCTATACTGGCGATTACTACTGAAGATCACAAATTCTTAGTGGGTAGGCTAGACTTTAGATGTAATAGCCTTCTCTCGATCAACTATCATCATTCAGGCGAGTTCTCTCGAACCTCGACAAATATAACAATTATACACAACCCAAAACCTCAAGTTACCTACTCTCTCGAGCTGAACCCACAACAACCCAATCACTACAATCATCAATTGATAACCTTAATTCTAAAACCTCTTTCTCAAGCAAGCATAGAATACTAGGCTAGAACTGCATTTGCAACTACAATTCATGAATTAAAACTCAGTTAACAATTGAACCCACTTCAAAACAATAATTAAATCAGTAATTACTAACACCCATAATCTAATTGAGACAATTAATCACATGATCACATCCCTAAGAATGGGGGGTTTTAGCCACACATTTTAAAAAGCAGGAAAATATTACCAACTATGTTCTCCATCAGTTGGGTAACAAAATCCAAGTCTTCACAATGCTTGAAATTAACTTAAAATCAAAACCCAACTTAAAATTCTACTAAAAAACTCTAAGAACAATGTTTGAGATCACAAACTCAAGGTTAGAACTCTCAAACACTCAGAACACTCACTTAAAATTTTGGAACTAAAAACTCTCAGAAAAAAAAACTGTTCTTCTCTTTTAAAATTTTTGCATTTATACTCTTTCAGATTTTCAGCTTTTGGACCAACCGGCGGAATTAGTCGAGCATCGCCAATCAGGTCGGCGATGCGCCAAGTGTCCCTCACCATCGCCTTCTTAACTTGCCTCTTCACAATTCAAGTTCTGTAACTTTAGGCAATCAGGATTCTTGTCGCCGAAGGTCCATTTATCGCCGAGTTGACTTTTCCCCAGGGATGACACACTGTAAAGTTCGGCAGGCTGAAGTACCACTCGGCGAGCCGCCGAGTGGTCTTGGCAATTGTCAGCTTTCCTTATCTTCAGCTTTTCCGCTCCTTTTTTCCCGGTAATGTCCTTGCCTTGCTCTTTTGCCTTTATAGCTGCAAATCAGCATTTAAACATCAGTTTAGAGCATAAAATAGGCATCAAGGACACTAAAACTATGAATAATAAATCCTAAATAAGTCGAAATTCCAGACTCATCACTACTCTTACCTATTGAAATACAACATAAAGCACAAAATTAAAAGGAAAAAAAAGAGAAGAAAGAGGGGTAGTTGAAAATATACGGTGAAAAAATTACTTAAAAAGTTTCACTTTTCAAAGAACAAAACATGGCTATTAAGTTGACAAAATAAGTATTTAAAAAATCATATTTTTGCCAAAAAAATAAATAAGCTATTTATTGTAAATTTAATCTATAGATTATTTGAACTTTCTCTGCTCTACCTATGCTACTTGAGTCTTGACCTACCTTATGCCCCACCCCGCATAACAATTTTATTCACTTTTAATCTGCCCCGCATACCGTTCCACATGACCCGCCCCATATAATTTTTTTAAATATTTTTTTCTAGTTATATTTGATACCAATAATAAATTCATAAAATTAAATTCATTTTTCATTAAGTGATATTAATTTAATAGATAATGACTTATAAATTTATCTTTTAGAGGTCAATTGAGAAATATGTAATAAATTGTATTATTTTCTATTGAACCATTTTCATTTACTATCTTGAATATTTTAAAGGCTTTAAACAAATTATCTTAATAAATAATATTTTATCACTCTTATAACATATAAAAAGTTAAAATTATGTTTGAACACACATAAAATCACATATACCCGCAACCCGCCCCTCCTCGCCCTGCATTAGTTTTTTTTAAAAACGCACTTCAACTTGTCCCAACCTTAAACCCGTCCCGCCCCGCCCCGCTCCACCCCACATAGCTTTAAACTCACCCCACCTGCCCCATTGACACCCACCTTACCCTCATGCCTCCATTGGTCGTTGTTGGTCCAATCTCAATGATGGACCCGGCCAAGGCTTTTACTCTCAACTACTCAATTTCCCCTATTATCCATTTCTCACCTACCGTCTTCCTCCAATTTAACACCAAATTTCTGCACTCTTCTAAAATATGGTTCAAATTGCTAGCAAGTCATGTATGTATGGTCCCAAAATTCACACACACGCATACACAAAAAAAAAAGTATCCTTAGACCTTAGAAATTAAATAATGACATCAATTACTCCCATCTTTTTAGGTTGCTGTTGTCTTTTTTGTGAGTTCTTCTTGTACACTCCATTTTTAAAGAGTTTTTGTTTAGACGATGTCTGTCTCCTATACTCTTCTAAAATATGGTTCAAATTGCTAGCAAGTCATGTATGTATGTATGGTCCCAATATTCACACACACATACACACACAAAAAAAAAGGTCTCCTTAGACCTTAGAAATTAAATAATGACATTAATTACTCCCATCAATTAAATAATGACTTCAATATAATCAGATCAAACAAACAAAAGTAATTTGAAGATAGGGGCACCAGTGAGGGTGTTCATGGTTCAATTTGGATAAGTTATTTGATAAAATTAAAATCAAAGTCGATTTTAAAAGTTCTAAAACTCAATCAAATCATACGAAAAAATAACCATCAATTTGGTTATTGTCGAATTGTTTCGGTTTAGTTCGATTTTTCTGATTTTTTCAGTTTGAAAATAATAAAATTTTTGAGGACGACATAAACACCCTAATACATGAACAACCACAGAAAACCTACTGTAGATTCAACTAAGCAATACTAGAGTAATTATTATACTAACAAAACGATTCAATTAAGAAAAAATGTGACTATCTTATGTGAGGTAGGGTAAATAAAGACTAAAGTAATGAATTTTGATGGACTTGGACTTGAGATTATTATAGTTGGGCTAAAATTTACGTGTTGAATTTGAGAAAATGATAAAGTTAAAGATTAAGTTAGTTAAAATTTAACAAAATATTTAAGAACATAATTAATTTTTTTGGTCAATAATAAAATGATATTCAACTTTTAAGGGGTATTTTTTTTGGTCAATAATAAAATACATTTAGTTGATAGATAAAACACACACTCCCTCTATATATCTCTTCCTTTGTTGTCATTAGTCAAGAGTGAACAGTGTATTCACACTTCATTTTGAACTTGGACCTTGACTTGCACATATTTTAATTGGATCAAGTCAACTTTCATTTTTGATATTGATTTTACCACGCAAAAGAAAATTCAAAACAAAATGAGGCGCAATATCACAAATCATCATTCAACTATGAACTTTTCTATCAGAACACTCAACTTTGATTTTTAATCCAAAAATCACTTAACTATGATTTTTCTCTAGAGTCATTCTAACTTTGATTTTAATCCAAAATCATTCAACTATGGAAGCGATTTTTGGGTTAAACATCAAAGTTAAGTGACTTTCTGAGAAAAAAAATTCATAGTTCAGTGATTTTCTACAAAAAAAAAAAAAAGTTCATGCTTAAGTCACCGTCCGTAAAAATTCTATGTATTTTCGAGCAATAATTGTCTCTTTGCCCCTATTGTTTCGCGGAAATGTTGTACTAATAGAAAAGGACATTTTCAGTCAAATCTATGGTTGTTACATTTATTGCTCCTCTTTCTTTGTCCATAAAAATAAGATAAGAATTAGTTCAAAGCATCTTGAATAGTATATCATTTAAACAAGTCTAGAATTTGAAAGTAAGACTTTTCCTACTATGACTCGATCCAATAAGTAGAAAAAATATCAGCAACTACAAAATTAACCAATTCTGTTTGTAAAAAAAAGTATCTAATAGAGGAAAATGGATACTGAGAAGAGACTCTATGAAGCTGCAGTTAAAGGAGATGTTAGAGTTTTACAAGAATTACTTCAACAAGATGCTTTAATTCTTGATAGACTTACCTTAACTTGCTTCAATGAAACACCTCTGCACATAGCAGCACTGCGTGGTCATATCGAGTTTGTGAGGTTAATTTTGGCTCAAAATTCTCAGCTTGCTGCTGAATTGGATTCGCGAAAGTCATCTGCTCTTCACATAGCTTCAGCCAAAGGGCACCTGAATATCGTTAAGATGTTGTTGTTTGTAAATCCTGAATTGTGCCTGGCTTGTGATCGCAATGGTGGAAATCCTCTCCATCTTGCAGCTATCAAAGGTCGAGTTGAAGTCATTAAGGAACTTATACATGTCAGGCCTCGTGCAGCTCTAGGAACGATGATCAATGGAGAAAACGTTTTGCATTTGTGTGTGAAACATAATCAGCTCGAGGTTCTGAAGGTTCTAATGGAGATCGAATTGGACCGTGAGTTCTTGAATGCAAAGGATGGTAATGGACACAACATTCTGCATTTGGCTGTTGCAGATAAGCAAATTGAGGTATGACTTTGTTCCTTAGAAAAGAAATTCGACTTCATTTTCTTGTAAGCAGTGTCGTTATTAAACCATTTACCAATCAATCTTGCAGACTGTGAAGTACTTGCTGAAGACACATCAAATTGATGTGAATGAAATGGATGCAAATGGGAATACATCATTAGATATTTTAGTACAGAGTCGTAGGGACGTGAATGATCTATCCATCGGTGAGTGTCTTCGAGAAGCTGGAGGTTTAAGAGCAAAGGATATTTCAATGTCCATCATTCAACATAGTACCAAAATTCCTAATGACTCTGGTGGAAATAACCATTCTCCAGTATCTTCAGCACCAGTATATTTAGGAGGAAATCAGGCCCCATCAAAAGGCGATTGGCTTTCCAAGAAACGCGAAACAATAATGGTGGTGGCATCACTCATTGCAACCATGGCATTCCAAGCTGGAGTGAACCCTCCAGGAGGTGTTTGGCAAGAAAATGGAAAATTGGATGATCCGGGAAGACCCTTACATAAAGCAGGGGAATCAGTAATGGCTTATAATCATGCAAGACCATATCGATATTTCCTTCGTGTCAACACCATTGCCTTTGTCTCTTCTCTCAGCACAATCTTGCTGCTGATAAGTGGATTGCCCTTCAGACGTAGGCTTTTCATGTGGAGTTTAATGGTTATAATGTGGTCGACAGTTACCTCAATAGCACTCACTTATGGCATAGCAATTTACATCATCACGCCAAGGAAGGACAGGGAACCACTTGGTCAGATCATTGAAATAGGAATAACAGTATGGTGTGGCTTAATGGCACTACTTCTACTCGGTAACACAATACGTTTGTTGAGTGTATGGCAGAAAAAGAAGCATGAAAGAACAGCAGCAGTACCAAAATTTGTAAATTCAGTTTATGTCAATGTTTGATCTGTTGCATTGATAAATAGGAGTCCGCCATTAGAAGAAATATTAATGATTGTTTTGAGAATTTATTTTCATTGTCATAATTTCCAAGGTATTGCAATTCCAATTTCCATCCCACACTCACAATTGCGAACCATACAAATTGAAGATTTTATTAGAGTAATGTTGTAATATTACAACCTTCGAGAGCAATTTTATTTACATACAAACACGCTTGAGGTTTTCGGAACAAATCTAGTATCAACGAATTAAAATCATGCAATTATTATTCAAAGTGTTACATTAATCACGTATTAATTCTCTTCGTCCTTCGTATTTAATCTCATTGTATCAAGGTATGATTTTCCAACAAGTTGATGACTGAAATATCCCTTGAAGTAATCAGCAACAGTACCAATTTGCTTGAATTTTACAGGATTTTGAGGAGTGATGAGGGTTGATGCTGGACTTAAATAATAGTCCCTTTTTGGTTTAAAAAATGTTGCAATTGATAGTCTCTCCTTGTTTGGATTGAGAACTGGTCGATGTTCAACACCTTTATAAATTTCATTCGTCACTATCTGTACAATGACGCTGAGGAATTAGTGTACTCGACAAAAATATAATTTCGAAAAAAGTGAATGTTATGAACTCAATTATAATAAAAAAACGTTATCAAGTAAAAGTGTTCTATACTTCTTCACTACTCGTACAGGGAACATGGAAGAAAGATATTGATAAGGTATCATAATGCCATTAAGAAAGCTATGTTTCTTTTCATTTCAAATAGATATTGGATAAGATAAACCAAAGTGGTGTTAATGTACATTGTAGTGACAATATGGTGTTAAACAAGGTTTTTCTTCTCACCTTCTCTCACATGGAGTTATTATTTCTAGTAAATATATAAAAAGACGATTGAACATTTCATACATAAAATTGTGGACAAAATCAATGTTAAAAAATAGGCTAAAGTTCAGTGAAGGACAAAAATGTGTCAATATTGCAAACATGAGGAACTATTATTGCTTCATATGAAAACTCAAGGATGACTTTGAGTCTTAATTAACCCAAAGATAAGAGACTATTTTGTGCTTTTTATCTAAGTTAAATATATATAAGTGAAGCTCAAAATATGAAGAAATGACTTGTGGATTACCTCTAACATGTCTCCAACGTTGATAACAAAGGCATTTGGCAAAGGTGTAATAGGTATCCAAGCACCATCTTTCTTGATATGTAGACCTTCCACTTCATTTAGTTGAGAAAGTATGGTCAAGCCAGCAAGATCAGTGTGGGGGTTTAGCCCCATAACAACATCTTCTTGAGGACACTTAGGATAGTAATACATGGCCATTGCTTGCTCTCCTCCATCAAAAACTTCACTCAAATCTTCTCCTTTCATTCCTAATGCTTTCCCCATTATATAGAATATTTTCTCCGAAAGTTCCTTCAGTTGTGCTGAGTATTCTTCTAAGGTGTCTCTTCATGAAATTAAAGAAAAATGATTTCCAACATAAGAGAATAAGCCACACGATTTGAAGAAGCATCGGATCGAAGGGTGTAAAAATTAGGTAGAGATCCCTTTAAACTTGACATGAATTATTAGTTGTATATCTTATCAATAATCTTGATTATTTTCTGAAATTTGTTATTTGATTGCCTTTACCATCTAGACATGGATGCGTGACTAAATCCGTTAAAGATTATAAAGGGGGAACAAATTCTGACCAAGTTTTCTTGTGAGAGAAAGAAAATTAAATAATGTCTAAAAAAATGGAGAGGGAGGCTATTTATAGCCTAAATATGGCTTCCGAAACCATACCAAATGATCAAGAAATGACTTTAGAAATTGAGGAAGAGGATTTTTTCGATGATAGCTAGCAAATGGATATGCTTCGTTGATAAGCTTATTAAGGTCAATCATACTCTAGTGGCAGAGGTTCATGCCAATGCTTTTGAGACCAACTTTGGTGAAGAGGTGGGGACCATAGTCTGAGGCATTCAAGTCAAATTTGGTCTGACGATCATAAATGCCTTATATTGATTCCCAGATGCTAGTAATAGTGAGTTAAAAAATAGATACAAAGAGTTGGGCAACCAGTGGCTTGTAGACAAACTTTATGGTGGTGAGCCTCCGGAGGGGTCCGAGGGATTGATTCTCATATGTCACAGTCGATATCAAATCTTGGCTATCTTTCATTTGTGCTCAGATCATCCCTTCCACCCATGACAAAGCAAAAGTGCTACAGTATTGTTATAATATCACCCACAATAATTTTAGCCCATCTTTACTAATGTCATAGATGATATCATTGTGATGCTAAGGTATCTTAAAATTTATGCCTTCTTCATTCTCACATTCAAATTTGTTTGATGTCTGTGATTGATTGCTAGGGAGCTCAACTTTGATTTGTTGGAAAAAAAAATCATCTGTTGGATGAAGTCTCCTTTACTACTTGAGTTGGCTAGTTGTGCAACTACAATTGATTTTTGTTGCAAAAAATAAAATTTGAGCGGCATTTGTTGGGATTAGATATCCCAGATTCTACATGAATCAGTTTTCCATTTCTGACATATATACTTTTGATGAATTTCAACTTTTATATCATTTACAATGACCTTGGAGAGACAATCATGGATATCCTCTGTGTCCATCTGCCTTGTGGAAGACAAATTTTTGTGTATATATTCACATAATATGAAACTTGTGGAAACATTGTAAGAGCATAGGAATTTGATGTTCTTTGAATTTTTTTGACAAAAGTATTCTTATCATTCTCGAACTGGTGGTTGAAGGATCTTAGCTTTGTGACCATAAATAAGCCACCATTGATGTAACAATCATTGAGGGAATTCAGAGACCAGCTGCTTTCCCCAAAGGAGGAGCCATACATATTTGCCGGTGTTATTTTGAAAAGTGAAGGCATTCATCCTTGTTCTTTGATAATCAAAATAATTATAGTTTTGAGGTTCAAACGGTTGGAAAAGTCTTTTGTACTTGGCTGGGTGCATGTATCATTCTTTGGGTGAAATTATTTTATTAATCCACACTGTGGTATGGATACATATGTTTGTGTTTGTTTGTCTTTATATGGTTTAAACAAGCAAGATTGGATATCTGTGAGAATGGATTCGTAAAATTTCTATGTATATGCAAGAGTTTTTGGGATAAAATTTGCTAACTGTTTTTTTGGCTACTTTTTAGGGGTTGAAATGTTAAAATTTGGGTTCAATTGGTAGAACCCATTGTTATAACCAGTACTAGCAGAAGAGATTTGATTAATCAATATCTCTTTTTTAAAAGTATGTGCTCTAAAGTGGCAGTCAAAAGCCATGCTTCAATTTCTTCTTCCTGCACTGTGGCTGCAACTAGCACAATAAAAAATACGCTGGAGATGGAAAGTTCCATCAACTTTCCATTTAATTTTTCACAAAACACAGGCACGATATGCCCAACACCAAGCAAATCAATTTCTTCACTCACACCTCAAAATTTCTTTCAGTAGAGGATCCTTCTCTGGTGACTCGACCTACTTTATAAATGATAATGTATATCGCTAATACAAATTAAACCCGAATTTTGACATTCCAACCCCCAAGAAGTAGTTAAGAAAATACTTAGTCCTACAACAATTTTATCCCAAAATCTTCTGTATATACATATAAATTTTATGGATTCATACTCATAGATATCCGATCTTACTTGTTTAAACCTCTTAAAGACAAATAAACACAAATATATATTACACATATCACGGTGTGGATTAATAAAGGGATAATACATATATTGGACCCTAAACTTGGCTTCAAATTTTAACTTTGACCTCCAACTTTCATAGTGCACAAATAGGCACTTTAACTTGTATAAAGTAGAACAAGTAAACACACGAGTCCTACATGGCACAATACACGTAGGACACCACGTAGGACAAAAAATGACATGTAGGATGCCATATAGGACATGCGTGTCTATTTGTTCTATTTTATACAAGTTAAAGTGCCTATTTGTGCACTATGA
>JAJOOR010042190.1:0-12468 GCA_036250505.1 Solanum acaule
CCTATTTCCCGTTAATTAATGTTGAATGTACTTCCGCGACCGATGAAGTGTGATGACAAGTTTGAGAGGCTTGTTTGGGGTTCCTTCGGGTTCCTCATTCGCCATGTCACGTCTAGGCCCTAGGCTTGGGTCGTGACAAAGGTAAACAACCGGGTAATTGCTTTTGATAATAAATCGTTGTAAATTGGTAACTAAGCTAGACTATAGTGGGTGTAACACCTCGGAAACTAGTAGATCAAACTAGATCCTCAAGCTAGGATTCTAAGGTATTATGTATGTGATTAGAGTCGTAGATAAGACTTTCCGTACTTTGAATGTGGGGCTTGGTAGTTGAACGTCAAGATACGTGTTAGATCCCATAGTTTAGAAGACTATCTATGGAATGGTATAGGGTTGCAAGGGCCTAAGCTATCAAGGTAGAATGAAAGGGAACTTGTTCTCCTAGGTGTCTAGTTGGCGATTGGGCATCTTGATCGCCCAAGGCACTTGGCGATGCACCAAAAGGAATCTAAGGTCACCTCGTGGGCTGTCCCCTTTGTCCTTGATTCTGGAACAAAGGGCGAGTTAAGTCATAGCTCGCCAACCTACTTGGCGAATCGCCCAAAAGACCCCTAGATAGCCTTGTGAAACTGCCCCATTATGGACCAAGATGGAAAAATGGGCGAGCCAAGGGTCCACTTGGCGAGTCATCTAGTGCCCCTGGTGCGCCATGAGGGTTCAAAGGGCAACCAAGGACGGGAAGGTTAGTAATTTTTAAGTTAAAACGTTTAGGGTCCTTAGTACTTTACCTAAGTTGACCCTACATTACTCTATTCCTTTCCTAGAAACTATATAAGGTTATTAGACCTAAGTTTACCTCATTGAAATCATTCTCCCTAGAATCAAAAGAAAACCTACTTCATCCTCTCCATAGAATATTGCTCTCTCTAAGAAGAACCTCCATTGAAGAAAAAGCTAGGGTTGAAGATAAGGTCAAGAACAAAGGCTCCATTGCTAAAGGCTTGTGCTAGGGCTTGGATTAAGGTATTTTTACCTTTTCATCTATGGGTTCTTCCACCCATAGAGTCCCCTATAAACCCCCAAGATTTGTGAAGAAGAACCCCAATCTAAGCTAGGGTTACTTCCAATGCATGGGTTTTAGGTGGGTATTATTCCAAAGTGTTGGATACTACTCATATATGATTATTGTAGTGTTGTTACAGGTTATTATGAAGAATTTATGTGAATTCCTTGTGTAACCCTAATTTTCTATGTATGTGGTTTTAGATCTTTTGATGAGAAATTGATGGTTCTTGAAAGATTTTCTAGAGTTATCACCATGAATAGAACTTATCTAAGAATGGGAATATAAAGTCTTGAATTGAACTAGACTTATATATGTATGATAGAATATGAATTGAATGATTAGAATTGGGACTCTATGATGAATTATGCTTAGAAGTGCCTATGACTAAGGCTTAGGGAAAATGTGTCTTGTGATCTAGACTAATATTATGATTGTGGAATAAAGTTTGAAGGTAGGACCTGATGTCATAATGTTTATCACTAGGGCTTAAAGAGTAAGTCTTATATGATGAGATAACTTGGATGTATGTAGAATGTGAAAGGTTTTCTCACATAGAATGATGGTAGAGTGACATGTTTATTACCTAAAATGAATCATGCTTGTCAGAATATAATAGCTTGAGGTTGAGTATTATGAATCCTTCAGGGATAGTTGAATTATGTAGCTTGGGATGGTAGATCTCATGGTAGCTTGAAATGGTAGATCTCATGGTTGCTTGGGATTTGAGGAATTAAGCTCTCATAAGGTTAGCTTGAACTAGCATTGGTAGGATGCTCTTCATGGTAGCTTTCATTATTATAGGCATGGTAGCCTAGGATTGAAGATCTATACTCTCATTTGGGTCGCTTGAACTAGCATTGTTAGAATGTACTTCAAGGTAGCTTGACTTGGTTAGGACAAGACCATTTCATGGTAGCTTAGGATCGATACATAATACTCTCCTAAGTATAGCTTAGGGTTGAGGATTCATACTCCCCTAAGGGTAGCTTGCATCCTATTGAATGTTGCATGGTGGCTAGGTTGGTCGGATTGCATGGTAATGTGTTTTCCATGGTAGCTAGGTCTAGCCTAGTAAGTGCTATTCTTTGATAGTATAGAATGATAGATAGTAAGCATTGAGTAAGCTAGCCGAAATGAGTACTTAGTGTGAGGGGTAGTATGGGATGCCATTCATACATGGCACAATTATGACTTGAAGATACTTATGAAGTGTCCTCTTATATAATGTATGCCTAGGTTGGATTGTTGTTATAGTTGCCTTCCATGATATGATTGACTTAAGTTGATAGTTCCTTGTCAATACGAAGTACGTCAATATTGACACCTAGAGATGGTAAATATGAATAGGGTAACTTCAAGATATGTTTAGTGTGTGTGCTATTATGGGATGCCCCACATGCATTGCATAAGTGTGCCTTGAGGTTACTTAGGTGTGTAGTTCTCTTATGACATGAAAACCTAGGTCTTGACTATCAAGGTGGACTATGATCAAGAATGACCAAAGAGAGGTACTTAACTTAGGTAGTATTATGGGATGCTATCTTTGCCTTGCACAAGTATGCTTGAAGGTGGCTTGTGAATTAGTTCACTTGAATATGAAGGACTAATGATTGAAGTATGAAATTCTAATTGTCTTATGTTGACTTATGATGCTATGATACTTTATTGGAGTTATGTTATAAATATGTTATTATCTCTTATGATTATGTTTTATGTTGGTATGTTAGCTTTCATACTTGGTTCATTTTGTACTAACACATATTGCTTACATTCTAATCAAATGTAGGGTATTGGAGATTGAATTGCTTCGAGGATAAACCCACTATGTTCCTTTTATGCCGTGTCTTATGTTTTAGACTTTATATGGGCTGCGTCCTAAGACTTTTATTCATGTTATTCATAGATGATTTTGAGACATAGACTTAGTAAAGACTTCCGCTTTTATGAAATGTTTTTGATTGAATGTTTTAAAGAACATTTTAAATTTCCCCTACTTTTCTATGATCGTATGTTATGATGACGCTAAGGGCTTGTATTAGACCCCTTCGGGGTCGAGTACGCCGTGTTAAGTCTAAGGGGTACCCCTGGGTCGTGACAAACTTGGTATCAGAGCATAAGGTTTTGGGATAAGTTTTAGGATGTCTCAAACCACATCTAAGTAGAGTCTTATTCATGGGTGTGAGTCCCGACACATTTATAAATATAAGGCTATTGGATGCTTAGTAAAATTCCCACTTCTTCATTCTCTTAGTCATTCCATAGAGTGTGGATTTAGTAGGCCCTTTTTCTAATATGTGCCCATTGTTTTTTAGGGAATGGCTAATACAAGGGCGAAGGCTAGGAGAGAAGGGGAAGACATTTGGGACCAAGAGATTCCTCCCCAAGTTCCACATCAAGCTCCTCCTCAAGTTCCTAACGACCCTCCAATTGGGAATGTGACTCTAGCAGAGTTGAGGGTTTCTATGCAATTGTTGGCCCAAGCCTTGACAACGGAAGGCAATAGAGAGGTGATGGGTCCAGCGAACCCTTTAGGGGGAATGGGTGCTTATTGGATTAGGGAGTTCTTGAGGATTAACCCTCCAGAGTTTAGTGGCTCCAAGGTGGAGAAGGATCGAAATGGTTTCATAGATGAGGTTTATAAGACTCTTGCTATCAAGTGGGTAACTTCTAGAGAGAAAGCGGAGCTAGCCGCTTACCAATTGAAACATGTTGCCCAAATTTTGTATGAGCAATGGAAAGATGCTAGGCCGGTAGAGGTAGGCCCTATAGAGTGGGAAACCTTTAAGTTGGCTTTTCTAGATAGGTTCTTTCCTCGGGAGTTGAGGGAGGTTAAGTTGGAGGAATTCATAAATCTTAAGAAAGGAAACATGAGTGTCAATGAGTATGCCTTGAAGTTCACTAGTTTGTCTAAGTATGCTCCATCTTTGGTAGCAAGTCCAAGGGATTTGATAAATAGGTTCCTGACGGGGGTGTCTGATTTGGTAGAAGAAGAATGACGTATGGCAATGCTTGTTGATGATATGGATATCTCACATCTCATGGTGTTTACCCAACAAATAGTAAAGTCAAAACTTAAGAAGGTGAGCGCTAGGGAGAAAAAGAGATCTAGGGTGGATAATGACAGTTTCGATGGACATGGTCGTTCTAGGAATCGACAAAAGTTTTCCGGACAAGGCTATTCTAATGCTCCTAAGTATAAGGATGAGAGGGTCTCGACCCCTATGCCACAAGGGAAAGGTAGTGAGTCCCTATGGCTCACTTGTTCTAGGTGTGGTAAGAGGCATGAGGGTAAGTGCTTAGCCGGTAGAGATGGTTGCCATAGATGTGGTGAGAGTGGCCACATAAAGAAGGATTGCCCAAAGGCAAAGGCTACTATAATAGAGGGTAAGCAAGTTGCCTCTAGTGGTGGGGATGATGAGCCTCCAAAGAGGAATAGATTTTATGCTCTCCAATCCAAGGATGATCAAGAGTGATCTCCTCATGTCCTTTCCGGTATGTGTTTTATGCTTTAGAAAATTTCCAAATTTCTTGTCTTTTATGACTTGTTATGTTGGACTTGATGTTGTCCTTGCTATGTTTAATGTTTAGAAAGCATGTGTACCTTGCTCCGAAGGGGGAGATAGTATACCTATCTAAGAAGGTTATGGTGTGCTTATGTGTTGCTATGATTTCCTCATCTGCATGTTCATGAAAATGCCTAGGTTTTGTTAGATATGACTTACATGCATTATTTTGCCTCATGTCGTAGCATCTTTGACTCATTGTGCCATTTTAGGCTCCATGTAGTGTATGTTGAGCATGTTGTAGCTAGGAGATGATAGTTCCTCCTTGGAAATGAATAGATAAGGACTTTCATGCATGTTGGGTTGGTAGATGTAGTCCTACTCCTTTGTGATGCATCGAGTAAGTTTAGCTTGGAATTAAAACTTTCCGTGTTTGGTTATGTGCATGGAGATGTAGTGCATGCATGATGGGCAATGATGTAAAATGGATTACATCAAGCCTATCCATTCACGAACTTCAATGTTTTGATGGAGTGTTCACAAGGATTGAGGTTGTTTGGCATGTATGGATCTGCCAATGAGGGAGTTCCATGCCTTGCATGGGAATATATGCACCTTGGAGGAGCTCCCAGTTGGGCAACACCATGCTTGGATGATAGCTTGGAGCGTGGGAGGCCTAACGAAGCGAGAAGGAGCAAGTGAAGAATGTGCTCCATTTGGCGCTGAAGGACACTTCGGCGAGTTTCCAAAGCCCTTTGGCGAGAGTTCCAGGATCGCCAACAGATCCAATGAGCTGCAAGAGAAGGCTGCCCATTCGGCGAGCATGTAGGACATTCGGCGCATCGCCCATTGACCCCCCAAGACCGTCAAAAGTTATAGTAGCCATCAAGGGAGAAGCCAAGGGTGCATATCGCCGACTGATCGGTGACTCGCCAAGAGGATTGGGCTCGCCCGACTTAGCTCGCCCATTGGATCATTTTGGGCCACTTTTGGGGTCATCTATGTAATAATGCCTAATACTATAAATATGTATCTTAGGGTTCATTTTAATGTTAGATGGATTTTGATTATTGTGGTTGTAAACCTAAAACTCCTTGTGTGGGTGTTTGAAAGCTTGGTAAGCTTTTGTTGAATTCTTGTATAGAAACGGGGGTTGCTTGGGATATTAATTCCCTTGAGGTCTTCGTAAGAGTTAACTGTTTCTTATTGGATTAACGATGTGAGGTCTTTTGGTTTAGCATACCCTTAGGTTGCTCTTTGTTTCCTCTTGTTGTGTCTATATATTTATCCAGATTAGGTGCTTGTTAGGATCTAGATTGGAGGTTATTGGATTTAATACATCCTTTAGTTGCCAATTATTTCTTATCTTTTGTCTCTTCTTCTATATTTCTTGTTTTCCGCTGTTTATTGTAATTCTTCTTGTGAGAATTATATCATTTGGTATCAGAGCTTGGATTATATTCGTTCCTACGATTCTAGTTTTGGGTTTGCTACGAAAAAAACAAAAAAAAAATTGTTCATTTTCAATTTTGAGATTTCAATAAAATGGGTTTCTTATATTTGAGTCTTGTTTGAGTTTCTAAGGTTGGAATAGTGTTCTCCAACCCTAATTGAGTCTAGGGCTGAGATTGGAAGGAGTTTGGTGCCTTGTTGAAGATTTCACCATTGAAGACTTGAAGAAGATGGGTTTTGAAATCTGAAGGAATTGGCATGGAATTGAAGCTTAAAAGTTATTGGGTGTTGTTCCCCACATCAAGGAGCACCTTCACCTAAATTTTCGTAAAATTCCAAGACAAATTTTAAGGGTTTTAATTTTGGGTTCATCTTGTTCTTGAAGTTCTTAAAGAACATTCAAACCTTCAAGGAAGGGTATTTTTGAAAAGTAAGAGTTTGATCCAAAAATGAAGAAAGAGACGTTGTAAAAGGGGAATTTACCAAAAAAAAGGGTAAATTCTAAAGTCCCAAGTGCAGGGGGGACCACAGCAGGTCAATTTTGGAAGCTTTCCAAGTGCTGCTTTGGGCCATTGGGTGATCCCCGACTTGGCTTGCCTAGTCCACTCGGCACCTCACCCTTTGGGCAACTAGGTCGCCGAGTTGACCTTGTTTTGAAGGGGTCTACTGGAAATTTCGGCGAGCTAAGCCTTGTTCGCCGAATCCACTCGGCGCATCGCCGAACTTCCACCCAGATCGCTGAATTGCCTTGTCTGATTATCAAGTTTTGCGAGTCTATTTTCAAGTTGGCGAGCTGAACTTCACGTTAGGCGAAGAAAACAGGCCATTTGACGACCGGAAACGTGTGTTATGACCCTTTCTAATCTCAGTTTCTAATTCCTAGTTTTCTTTCATTTTCTTTTGATTCTAGTTCGTTGTCAAGATTCCTAAATTGATTGTCAACTTGTAATTACCTACTTGTTGACTATTGGTTTTTGAAATTCACTTCTTTGTAATGCTTTTCTTTTTGTGCTTTTTTGTTTTACTTCGTAGTTAATTTTTTACTTAAGTTAGTTTGCATTGATTGAGTCGTCCATTTTTCTTTAAAAAAAAAATCCCCTCTGGCCAAGAGTAGAAATTGAGACCTTGTGATCAATCGAGTATAAGAAATCTTCAACATTAGCCGCGCCAATTTGAGAGGCAATCAAAGGTATGCAAACACGAGTGATTGTGAGTTCATTTAACTAATACTAACGCTATGTGCTGTTTTGTTGAGTTGTCTTAATTGTTAGGTACCATGGCCACCGGAAGTGAGACCCTCCCACTTAAGGGGAAGGTTACCCTGGAATCCGTAATAGAGGCAATTATTGATGTGAGTTGGAGGATGGCGAACATAAAAGAGAGAATGGCCTACGTGGAGGGTAGGCTGTCAAGAACGGAGGAGAGGTTGAACACCCGTTCAAATAGGGTGCCACAATCTCAACCTAACCCTGTTATTTATCCTTTACTATCCAAGGATTCTTATGTAGGGACAAGCATGATGAATTGAGGAACACAAGTTCCAGCCAAAGAGCCTACAGTCGAATAAGTGATGGATGCACTTAGGGAATGTCCCAACATCCAAGGTAAAGAAGATCTTTCTTGCGGGCGTCAAGGTACAATAGCTATACTTAGCACTTTTACCATTGCAAATGAACAAAGTGTTAATGTTAGCTTGTCTTTATGTGAGCCTATTATTGAATCTTTACCATGTGCTGATAATGTACTTGTTGAGAGTATGGATACACTAGTCGATCCTATTGATGACCGAATTGATTCTTCTAGCAGGATCAATTTGTGTCCACCTAGTGTTGACTCTCGTGCTTTGAATGAAAGTTCATTATCTTATGATAATTATATTGATCAACCTGATTGTGAGTGTAGTTCACTAGTTGAGGGTTCTTGTAATGTGATTAAGAAACCTCAATTTGGTGGTACTAATGAAAATGTTGATCATTTGATTAGGAGTGACTATTTGAGCATGTATTTTGTGTTTGATCCAATTGCTTGCTTTGCTCATAGAGATCACGTGCTTGAAAATGCTTCGAAAGATTATATGTGACTTTTTGAGGGTGAACTTGCATGTTCTAATTCATCCCTAGTAACCGATCATTCCCTCTTCAAGTACAATATCCTTTTTGAAGATGATGAAATCACTCTAGTGATGTACCTAGTGGTGTGAAGCTTGAGAGCAGTATAGTTCTTGATAGCTATATTTGTTATAGTAACCCACTATGGCGTGAGGCTTTCCCTCCCAAAGATGGAAATCTCTTCTTGGAAGATGAGAGTACTCTTGTGGGGAGGGAATGTAATGAGGAGGAAGGTGGTGTGTGTTTTTCCGTTACTTCTTCTTCTTGGTGTGTTTCACTCCTCGATAGTATGACCATTTCTTTTGAGCCTATTCATAGTCATACACATGAAAACACCCTAGAAAAGGTTGATTTGCGAGACACGTTTATCTATTACTTATTTACATATGATGAAGCTAATGATGTTGAGTGGAGTATGTTGTTTGAAGGAAAGAGTGCCAACCTGGTAAATGGATGTGCACTTGATCGTAGTACATGGCTTGACTTTCCATTTGACGCCAGTAATGAGCTGAATTGTAGCAGTTGTGTGGGAATGTTTGGTCGAAATGGAAAGCAAATGGTGGTTGACATTGTTAATTCCTTTCCCTATGCAGGAAAGCTCTTCTTGAGGTTTTACCATTCACTTGAAGAGACTACATTGTGTGTGGGGAACGATAGCTTCCTAGACCCCTTTTCTATTTCTTACCCTAAGCATGATCTAGTTGACTGTGTATTTTATAGGGGTAGGAAATATTTGCCAGTAGAAAGTGAAGCATGTACCTTCATTTACTATCTCTTCGCAAATGATGAAATCCCTAGTTGGATTAAATGTGAATTTCATGAGGATTAGGGTATTCTTGAGGTCTACACTTGTTGGTATGACCCTGTTCAATGGACCCCCTATCCTTTTGATCTCGGTGGATGCTTGAAGGCATTTCAACTAGTGGGAGTATCATCTTTTGGGTGGTATTCCCTTGTTGTTGAGAAGAATGACCATTGTCCTTGTTCTCCATTAGTGGGCTTAATAGCCTTGACAATAGAGGATGTTTAGTTGTTCCTTCAGTTTGAGTCTCCTCGGTTAATTTCTTTTAGTGCTAACCTCTGTACTACCCCTCATGCTAAGAGGATAGGCTTCTTGGTTATGATCTATACGGTTTCCATTTGACCTCGGTGTCGTCTTTAAGTGTGCTGAGTGTGGTAGTAACACAATTTGTCAATTGCATGATTTGTCCGTGCTGTTATTACTTGATCCAATGTGTTTTAATGAGGTATGTTTACCAACTTGCTTGGGGGATACTTATGTACTTGAACCTGCTCATGAATTGGAAATAATCATTCTCTTGAAGTTATCTAGTGTAGTGGATGGGGTCTTAATTTGGGTCAACACTACTTGTGCCTTCGCACTTAGGTATTAGAGTGTTCATGTGCTACTTGACATAAGGGAGGCCTTGTGCTTGTTTGAATGTGGAACCAATGAGGTCTTACATATAAAGTTGTTTAATTGGATTGGGTCCTATGCTCTA
Organism: Solanum acaule; assembly: GCA_036250505.1. NCBI lineage: Eukaryota > Viridiplantae > Streptophyta > Magnoliopsida > Solanales > Solanaceae > Solanum > Solanum acaule. The sequence goes on from JAJOOR010042190.1 coordinate 9,632, forward strand.
CCCCTTTGTCTAAGTTTCTCTAGTGGCCAAGTATCTATTGCTTTGATGGGTTACAAACCCTTGGTTGATATTTGTGATGCTTGGGTATATGTTAAGTTTGTACATCCTTGACATGGCTATGAAATTGTTATTGCTAACGCTAACCCTCATGCCATGAGGATTTTGTTCTTGTTTGCTCCCCCTAGGGTTTTGCAAGGTATGGATTCGAGTACAAATCCTTTTCAAGAGGGTAGAATGATGTAGAATGGATTACATCAAGCCTATCCATTCACGAACTTTAATGCTTTGATAGAGTGTTCACAAGGATAGAGGTTGTTTGGCATGTATGGATACCAATGAGGGTGCTCCATGCCTTGCATGGGAACATATGCACCTTGAAGGAGATTCCAGTTGGGCAACACCATGCTTGGAGCGTGGGAGGCCTAACGAAGCGAGGAGGAGAAAGTGAAGAATGTGCTCCATTCGGAAAGCTGAAGGACACTTCGGCGACTAGCCAAAGCCCTTTGGCGAGTGTTCCAGGATCACCAACTGATCCAATGAGCTGCAAGAGAAGGCTACCCATTCGATGAGCATGAAGGACATTCGGTGCATCACCCGTTGACCCCGCCAGACCGCCAAAAGCTACAGTAGCCATCAAGGGAGAAGCCAAGGGAGCAGTGCACATCGCCGACTGATCGGCGGCTCACTAAGAGGATTGGGCGAGCCGGACTTAGCTCGCCCATTGGCCTATTTCGGGCCACTTTTGGGCCCATCTATGTAATAATGCCTAATACTATAAATAGGTGTCTTAGGGTTCATTTTAAGGTTAGAGTGATTTTGATTATGGTGCTTGTAAACCTAAAACTCCTTGTGTGAGTGTTTGAAAGCTTGGTAAGCTTTTGTTGATTTCTTGTTTAGAAACGGGGGTTGCTTGGGATATCAATTCCCTTGAGGTCTTCATAAGAGTTAGGTGTTTCTTGTTGGATTAACGAGGTGAGGTCTTTGGGTTTAACATACCCTTAGGTTGCTCTTTGTTTCCTCTTGTTGTGTCTATCTATTTATCTGGATTAGGTGCTTGTTAGGATCTAGATTGGAGGTTATTGGATTTAATACATCCTTTAATTGCCAAATGTTTCTTATCTTGTGTCTCTTCTTCTATCTTTCTTGTTTTCCGCTGTTTATTGTGATTCTTCTTGTGAGAATTACATCAGCTATTCTAGATTTTTCCCTTTAAGATGTGTTTAGACAGGTCATTCGATGATGAATGTTCCCAAGGGTGAGATATTGTACCCACTCGGAAACTAGTAGACCAAAGTAAAGCCACAAACTAGGATTCTAAGGTATGATGTATGTGATAAAAGTCCTAGATAAGACTTTCCGTACATTGAATGTGGGGCTTAGTAGTTGAACATCAAGATGCGTGTTAGATCCCGTAGATTCGAAGACTATCTATGGAATGGTATAGGGTTGCAAGGGCCTAAGCTATCAAGGTAGAATGAAAGGGAACTTGTTCTCCTAGTTGTCTAGTCGGCGATTGGGCAGGTTGATCGCCCAAGGCACTTGGGGATGCACCAAAGGGAAACTAAGGTCACGTAGTGGGCTGTCCCTTTTGTCCTTGATTCTAGAACAAAGGGCGAGCTAAGTCATAGCTCGCCAACCTACTTGGTGAATCTCTCAAAAGACCCCTACATCACCTAGTGAAACTTCCCCATTATGGACCTTGCTGGAAAAATGGGCGAGGCAAGGGTCCACTTGGCGAGTCGCCTAGTGCCTTTGGCGAGCCATGAGGGTGCAAAGGGAAAGCAAGGACGGGAAGGTTAGTAATTTTTAAGTTAAAACGTTTAGGATCGTTAGTTCTTTACCAAAGTTGATCCTACATTATTCTATTCCTTTCCTAGCAATTATATAAGGTTATTAAACCTAAGTTTACCTCATTTATTTCATTCTCCCTAGAATCAAAAGAAAACCCACTTCATCCTTTCCAAAGAATATTTATTTCTAAGAAGAACCTCTATTGAAGAGGAAACGGGTTGAAGCTAAGGTCAAGAACAAAGGCTCCATTGCTAGAGGCTTGTTCTAGGGCTTGGATTAAGGTATGTTTATTTTCATACATGGGTTCTTCCACCCATAGAGTACCCTAGAAACCCCCAAGATTTGTGAAGAAGAATCCCAATCTAAGCTAAGGTTACTACCAATGTATGGGTTTTAGGTGGGTATGATTCCAAAGTGTTGGATACTACTCATATATGATTATTGTAGTGTTGTTTCATGATATTATGAGGAATTTATGTGAATTCCTTGCCTAAACCTAATTTTCTAAGTATGTGGGTTTAGATCTTTTGATGAGAAATTGATGGTTCTTGATAGATTTTCTAGAGTTATCACCATGAATAGAACTTATTTAAGAATGGGAATATGAAGTCATGAATTGAACTCGACTTATGCATGTTTGATAGAATATGAATTAAATGATTAGAATTGGGACTCTATGATGAATTATTCTTAGAAATGCCTGTCTATGGCTTAGGGCTAATGTGTCTTGTGATCTAGACTAGTATGATGATTGTGGAATAAAGCTTGAAGGTAGGTCTTGAAGTCATAATGTTGATCACTAGGGCTTAAAGAGTGATAACAGCAAGGTTAAGGGAGATCACAAATAGAGAATTGAATATTAGAATTGCGGAAGCACAAAGAAAAGAAACAAAAAAAACTAACTAAAAGATATGGGAATTTCGAAGGAAAGATCCACGAATTTCCAAGGATTAGATGTTCTAAGGCCTTGAAAAGATCCAAGTAACAACGTATAGATTTATGGAAGAAATCTAACGCCTTTACTTGAGAAAACGAATCAAAACGAT
>JAJOOR010042192.1:0-11575 GCA_036250505.1 Solanum acaule
ACAAGCTTTATATATTGCATGTGTCTTATTGCTTTATATATTGAGTTCAGTTATTCATGAGTCGTACAGAGCCGAGGTAAGTGTTCTCTTGTACTCCTCTCAAGCTTAAGTTGTGGTTCACCTTTTCAGCTCGCATACTCGTACATTCCATTTACTGACGCTAGTTGGCCTGCATCTTATTATGATGCAGACGCAGGTACCCAGGATCAGCATCCAGCACACCGTTGATCCAATTGAGCACTCCAGAGTCAGTGGTGAGCCTCTTTGCTTTCCGGAGGACTCGGTTGTTTTGTTCTCTTAGTTTTGTTTTATTAAGATGTTGCGGGGTCTGTCCCAACATCCATCTCAGTATTTTAGAGGTTTCATAGACAGTCAGTCAGTTAGTTTTGAGTCTCTCCTCTATGTATATATATATAATATTCTATTTTGAGACTCGAGTTGCCTTTTTGGCCAAATTTTTATCAGTTGGTTGTGTTATAACCTTATTTTGCATTGAGTTATGTTGTTGAGTTAAGTTTCCGCTGAGTTAAGAAAGTCAGGCCAAGGGTTTGCTTGGAGCCAGCAATGGTCTCCGAGTGCCGGTCCCGCCCAGGGTATAGGCTCGGGGCGTGACAAGTGTGTTATTCATTATTATGGAAAGCTCAAAAAGAAATTACAATGTAACAATGACTTTTATACCGACTAACAGTTGTACTAACAACTTTTCTAATTCCTTAACTGCCCCTAACTAACTTTATACACAACATTAAGTAATACACAGTATTAAGTAATTCCTATCTCATTACTCCCCTTCAAGCTTGTAGGTGCAAAGACATTCAACACACCAAACTTGCCTATCAAATATTCATGTTGTGCTTTAGGTAATCCTTTTGTCAATATGTCTGTCAGTTGCTCCTTGGAACTCTCATGTTCTGTTCTGATCAGTCCTGTTTGTATCTTTTGTCTGATAACAATGACTTTTATACCGACTAACAGCTGTACTAACAATTTTTCTAATTCCTCAACTGCCCCTAGCTAACTTTATACACAACATTAAGTAATACACAATATTAAGTAATTCCTATCTCATTACTCCCCTTCAAGATTGTAGGTGCAAATACATTCAACACACCAAGCTTGCCTATCAAATATTCATGTTGTGCTCTAGGTAATCCTTTTGTCAATATGTCTGTCAGTTGCTCCTTGGAACTCTCATGTTCTGTTCTGATCAGTCCTGCTTGTATCTTTTGTCTGATAAAATGGCAATCGATCTCTATGTGCTTGATTCTCTCGTGAAACACTGAATTAGCTGATATTTGCAAAGCTGCCTTACTGTCATTGTAAACTACAATTGGTTGTTCAACTTCATTTCCCAATTCTTTCAACAAAGCATCAATCCATACTAGTTCTGAGACTGCATTAGCCAAACTCCTGTATTCAGCCTCAACTGAACTCCTGGAAACTACACTCTGCTTCTTAGATTTCCATGACAATAATGTCTCACCATGTTTAACTAGAAAACCTGACACTGATCTCCTTGTATTTGGGCATGTTGCCCAATCAACATCATAGTACACATTCAACTTGTTGGACCTTTTGCTACTCAGTAATATCCCAAGTCCTGGCTCCCTCTTGATGTATTTCATTACCCTCACAGCTGCTTCCCAGTGTGATCTCTTAGGTTTGTGTAAAAATTGACTAAGTGTCTGAACAGAGTAAGTTATGTCTGGCCTGGTCATAGTCAAATATAACATCTTCCCTACCAGTCTTTGATACTACTCCATGTCTTCAAATTGCTCATTATCTAATTCTCCAATGAGACTATCCAACTCTTGGATTGTTAGTTTGGTGTTGGCTTCAAGAGGGGGTCCAAGCTAGTTTAGCATTTCCTAGACCCAAATCTGAAATAATTTCCAAGGGATATTTTCTTTGATTCATCAAAATGCCTTTCGCTAATCTACTGAATTCCATTCCCAAAAAGAATTTCAATTCTCCAAGATCCTTGATCTTAAAAGCCTTGTGTAAAATGGCTTTTGTGTGCTCTATAAGTCCTAAATTACTTCATGTCACCAATATATCATCTACATAGACAAGAATCACTACCATGTCTGATCCTTTCCTTTTAATAAATAAAGAATGATCTAAGCTACTTTGAATAAAACCAGATTCCAATAATGCTTCACTTAGCTTCAAGTTCCATTGCCTGCTTTCTTGTTTGAGACTATAGAGGGATTTGATAAGTCTGCATACTAGACCAGACTCCCCCTGACTGGCAAAGCCCTCAGGCAACTACATATACACGTCATCATGAAGGTCACTTTGTAAGAAAGCATTGTAAACATCTAATTGATAAACAAACCAATTATGTTGAGCAGCTAAAGATAAAACAATCATGGCAATAACAATTTTAGCCACTGGTGAAAAAGTCTCATTGAAATCAAGCCCCTCATTTTGTGTGTAACCCTTTGCCACCAATCTAGATTTGAACCTCTCAACATCACCATTAGCCTTCAATTTGACTTTATAAACCCATTTACAACCTATAGGAACTTTGCCTTTTGGTAAAGGAACCAAGTCTCATGTATGATTATCCTGAAGAGCCTTTAATTCAGATTGCATAGCCTCTAGCCATCTGATATCTAAGATGGCTTCCTAATATGTAGTTGGTTCAGTAACAACAGAAAAAACATGTAAGTAATGTTGATAAGCTGGGAACATGTTGGTATATGAAATGGAAGTTGCAATGGGGTATAGAACATGATTAACTGATGGCTTGGAAACATATTCAGATAGCCATATAGGTTGTTTAGTAAGCCTGGTGGATATTCTAAAAGGCAGAACAGGAGAAACAATAGGTGAATGTGGATAAAATGATTCCATTTCTGTAGACACTAAAGGTGGTGGATCATGAGATGGCTCTGAATAGGGAATAATAAGATCATCATGTGGACATGGAGAAGAAATAAGACATGAATTAGGGTCAGGTAAGAGAGGTTTGAAAGAAAACTGGTCCTCATGAAATACCACATCTCTGTTCAAAAAGAACTTTTACTTTTGTAAATCAAAACATATATATCCTTTTGTAACACCTGAATAACTCATAAACACTGATCTCATAGCCCTAAGTGCAAATTTATCAATTCTAGGCAATGTTCTGGCTAAACACAAATAACCAAATGTTCTCAAATGTGTAATACGTGGTCTCTTCCCAAAAAATGCTTCATAAGGTGATTTTCCTACAAGAGTATGAGAAGGTAATCTATTGATAATGTATGTTGCAGTAAGAATACAGTATCCCTAGAACTAGATTGGATAATGACCTTGGAACCTTAAAGCTCTAGCAACTTCAAGAAGGTGTATGTGTTTCCTCTCAACAATGCCATTCTGTTGAGGGGTATGAACACAATTCTTAAACCTTTGAACAAATCCTGCGTAGAATTGCTAATGAATTCTCCTCTATTATCAGTCATGAATCCTTTAACAGTGGCATTAAACTGATTAGCAATCATATTGAAAAAATGTTTAAGGATTACCAACACATCAAATTTGAGCTTTAATAAGAAAACCCAAACAATTCTTGAAAAATCATCAACAACAGTGAAAAAGAACTTATTTCCATCTAATGCTGGAGTGTCATAAGGTCCCCACACATCTAAATGCAGCAAATAAAAATCTTAGTAGATTTAGTATTACTGCTGTAGAAAGGAAGTCGAGTATGTCTAGCTAGTGGACATATCTCAGAAGCACTTAAAACTGACTTGCAACTGTCAACAGCGTAGCCTAACAAGTCTTTTATGGATCCTACTGATGCATGTGCTAATCTTCTATGCCAAAGTATGATATCCTGTTTGTCAGCATGAGCAGCAAAGCCTTTAACATTGCCAGTTTTAAAAACTCTATATTTTGATGAACTTGTTTAAACCAAGAAATAGAGACCATCCTTCTCCTTACCAATCTCCTTCAGTTTCCCACTGGAAAGATCCTGAAATACACAAAATTCGGGATAAAATAATACAAAATAATTGAGCTTCTTTGTAACTTTGGCTACAGACAAAAAACTATATTTAAACTCTTGTACATATAGAACATCATGTAATTATCCTGTGTCTGTGAACTTACAATTACCCGTATGAGTCACAAAAGTCACACCTCCATTAGTTTAATGTACCTTCCTATTTTGGTCAGGCCTAACAGTTTGCATATCATGTAGCACATCTAAGGTAGAAGCTATATGGTTGGTTGCACCACTGTCAATTATCCAAGGCAAATCTGTAAGTTTAGTGACATTAGTGTGAGCCATACCTGCCATATTTGCCATTACATTAGCAGTGGAAACATCTTCATCTAGCATGTGCTGAATGTGATCATGTTGATTATCAGAGAGGAGGTGCTCTTGGTATATCTCTTTGTAGATCTCTCACACCTGAATGCATTGGAGAGGAATTGTCAGCCTGAACATTATGAGCATTATATGCAGTGTTACCTGTCCCCTTCTTTTTGAATTTCCAGTCTGGTGGATAACCATGAAGTCGAAGCAATTGTCCCCTACATGTCCTTGATTTTTGCAATAATCATATTTCAACTCCCCATTCTACTTGCCTTTATAATATTGATTCGAGTTAGATTATGAAGTAGTTCCCTTACTATAACGAGGAGCCCCCCCCCCCCTTCCTGCCATGAGAGCAACTAGATTTGTACCTTCACAACTCATAGATGAAGACGTAATTGATCTTTGGCTCTCCCTCTCAACAAGCATATCATAAGCTTTGTTAATAGTGGGCGTATGTTCAACCATCAGTATCTGACTACGAGATTGATCATAGGTTTCATTCAAACCTATAAAAAATTGCATCAATTTTTGTCTCTCTATATGCATAGACAGATCCTTAGATTTTGGACAATTACAGGGTGGAGGTGTAATGCTAGCAAATTCATCCCATAGATTTCGCAGCTTAGAGAAATAAGTAGGTACACTATCAGTACCTTGTACAGTGGTGGCGATGGCTTTATGCAATTGATAGATCCGTGAAGCATTCACTTTGTCAAAACGCTCTCGAAGATCCTCCCAAACAACTCGTGCACTCGTTGCATAGACAATGCCTGTATGCAAATCCTGAGTTACAGAGCTCATCATCCAGCCTTGAACAATCGCATTACATCGATCCCATTGATGCCCTAATTTAGTCCCGGAATCCTCTTTTTTCCAACTGCCATTAACAATACCCAGCTTGTTCTTCCCAAGCAATTGGATTCGCATGGCCCTGCTCCAAATAGAGTAATTATCGGATCTTGTTAGCTGCATCGGAATAATAGAGGTACCAGTGGTGTTGGATGGATGTAAAAATAGTGGATGACTGTGGTCAAACTTGAGGTTCGCCATTGATGCCAATCAGCAAAGCAGTGAATTACACAAATCAACTTCAGTAGAACTCGAAATCGTGATTGTTGGGCTCTGATACCATGTTGAATTACAACTAATCTACACTATGAGAGCTCACCTTTAATGGTGGATCACAGATGCATTTAGAGAGAAAAAGAAGAAGGAGTGTTATTCATTATTGTGGAAAGCTCAAAAGGAAATTACAATGTAACAGTGACTTTTATACACTGTTTATTTCCTAACCGACTAACAGTTGTACTAACAACTTTTCTAATTCCTCAACTGCCCCTAACTAACTATATACACAGCATTAAGTAATACACAATATTAAGTAATTCCTATCTCATTAAATACTATCGTCACTTGTTTTTCTCATTCAAAATACATCGATGACATTATATTATTCAAAATTTGACAAATTTATTATTCAAAAATGCGACAAATTTTGCCAAATTTTCTCACATTTGTATTTGTTGATACATCTACAAATTAGAACTACTTGTTGATTTGTAATTTTTTGTCTGTTAGAATCTTGTCTGGTTGATTTGTACACAACCAACAAATATATCAAAAAATACATTTATGTATATATTAACAAAGTCTTGCATGTTTGTATACAGAAACAAACATAAAATACCAATCTTGCATATTAGTTGTTATTGATAAATAAGACTTTGAATATCTTTGAAGAAAGACTCTCATGAGATTTAGCCGTTTGATCATGAGATTATTCAATTAAGACAAATTAACTTAACCTTTGAGTCTTTTTCCATTTTTCAAATTAACTTAAGTTTTCAATCTTCAAGACTATTTTTAAAATATTCTTCCAATTTTACCCTTTAAGTTAGTATTGGAATTAGTTATTATAATTAATGTTTAGTTATTTTTGACAATAATTAATAAGGGTAAAAATAGAAAATTATGTTCAATTTATGTCCTAACCTACTTTTCTTAAAGGGTGTGAAACAACTCAAAGCTTAAGTTAATATGTAATAGAGTGAGTAGCATATTTTTGATTCAGGATCACAAGATTTAAAAATCTTTTTTACTTTCTTGATTTATGTGTCAAGTCAAAATCAGACAAACAAATTAAAACATAAGAAGTAATACACAATATGTAAAAAGGAATTAATTAAGGAGAGTACATTTAATTAAGCCACACTTATTTATTCCATTATATATAGTAAGAGTACATAGAGATTATAATCAACATACATGAACCCTAATTATTTTTGACATGTGGCAGCTTACTTCAATACTTCATTAATTAAGCCACCCTAGGAATTTGTACAACATCACCCAAAATGTTATCAATAAGACGAACTCGATTACATCTAAAATCAGCTGGGACTAGAGAACCACTCAATATTATTTGAACATCATTTATGGATGGATTTTCTTTCTCAATTATTCCCTTAGCAAGCTTTGTTGGTACACCAATAAGTTCTGGCCAGAATTGTTTTCCTACATATATATACACATAATTAATTATAATGAGAGAAAGAAAGAACACAGACGTGTGTCCACTCTGATATCATATTGAAATGTATAAACATTTCATTTAAAAGCATAAGCTGTTAGAGAGAACACGTTTTTTATTATTTAATTATATTATATTCTCAACAGTTAAATCATGATATTTACTTTTTAAAAAAGTAGGGAATAGGGAAAGGAAAAAAATTGGGGAAAGAGATTTCAAGGTGGAGAATCAAATCCTTATTACCAATAATGTAAAAGTTTAGATAATCAACCAACTGAACTACTAAAAATTTTCAAGAATCGAATGATCTAATCTTGTTTGGCCATGTTTTAGAAAAGTCAACAATGACTTTTTTTTTTTTAAAAAAAAACATTTTAAAGCATTGAAGTATTTGGCCAAGCGTTTAAGAAAACAACAAGCATTATTAGTAGTAGCAAAAACTGTATTTTGAGAAGCTAAAAAAAAAGTAGTCCTTTGAAGGAATTTTACCTTTGCACCAAGATTCAGATTCCACTTCCTTTAGAAGTTTTATGACTTCTAGCCTATCACTTTCTTTTCGTGCCATGAGAGTTTCAAAAGCTGTCAAAAAAAAAAACATTTCTATAGCACTTAATGAGAATATTATCTTTATACATTCAACCAAATATTATTCTTTATATTTTAACATGTTATAACTATAGTGAACCCCTTAATAATATTTTAGCTTCTTTATCTATTTTTTTATTTTATGAATGATTGTTTATAGTTGTATTTTAAGTATCATGCTAATAATGTAACAATTCTTCTACATTATTATTTATAGTGTATTTCTCATTTCAGGTTAAATCGTCAAAAAATAATAATATGCCTAAAAGTCTCTGGCACAATCAAGGGTAGGAGGAGATTCATCTGAATATATATATATATATATGATGAACTCTTTGTAAAAGTTCTTCTCCCCCACCCACCCATTCATACTGAAAAAATATATAAATCATTTACCACTCTAATAATATTCTTGCATGTAGAGAAAGGGAGGTACTAACAAGTTGCAAGAAGAAAGAACACAATGATGTGAGCAAACTTTGACTCCATTTTCTTTTAGTTGTAAAGAGTAGAAGGAATTGAGTGAATTTGTATGAGTGCATCACATAAATTTATAGGCATACTAGTGGTGTAACAACCACATGTTGAACAGTTTGAAGATAAGGGAAAAAAATATTATGTTTTGATATATTTTTAATTACATACGAGAAGTGCGGAGGGGCAGTGAAAATTGAATTCACGTATAGTGTGTGGGGAATACATCACACACACTAATACCACTAATCGGTATATTATGAATTGGATAAGGGTGAAGCGGGAGATAATTTGATTTTATAGTCGGTTATAAATATTTTTTAGTTATGTAGGTTATTTTAATTTTATTTTATAGGAGATTGTTACAAAATAACATAGAAGATCTATAAATACATAAAATACATGTTGGATTTGTAAGCTCATTTTTTTAAGAAAATTAAAATTGTAAGTGGATTTAGGAGATCATTTTCCTCCATAGAAATTGAAAATATAAAGGTTGGAACGTTATGCTAAGTTTTAATTATTTTGTTTTAAATGGGAAATAATTTTGTTTATTATGAACTTTTGGATTTAAATTAAAGATTATCAATTTAAAGTAGTTCGAAATTTTAAAAAGGATACTTCTTTCATTAAAATATCAAAAAAATTGCCTCAAAATAGTGGTAAGCTACAGAAACTTAATTAATTGAGTTATGAGTTTAAGTTTGTGTATAAATTTTCTTACGCCATCATGTAAATTAAAGGACAATAATTTAACTTCAAAATTAATATTTAAGAAAAGATATTAAAAAACAATTATAGTCCTAGTTATACTCTAATCAAATTTGTTATTGAGTAATATTATTTTCTTTATGGCGTAAATCAAATCAGATAATTATCTAAAAAATTTACTCAAAAATTTCTAATTAAAGATGGAGAAATACTAGTTAATCCATTTGATGATAAAACCTTATAATTCTACCTTAACCTTTGATGATATTTTAATTAGTACTGATCCCTCAACCATCTTAATTTGTTCGAAAGAAAGTACAACACATCAATCATCATTCACGTTTGTCTTATGGGGTGCGGTGGGGGTGGGGGACTATTCTGACAATTGCAATTTAAATGCTAGATACCACACTTTAAATTTACGGAAAAATGATAAATATACTTATGAACTATCATAAATAATATCTAAATATCTTCTGTTATATATATCTTAAGATTATATATACCATTACCATCAATCTTTTGCATTGTATTTATCATTTAGACTAACGAATGAACACGTGACTTTATCTCAATACTTGATTTTTCTTCATTTTTTAACCCACTTTTTTTAAAAAAAAAAAAAACCACCCCTTTCCATTTTAACCCACCCATCCATTATCAAAATAAAATAACTCTAATTATCTTCATTTTCATTATTGTATTGCATCCTCCCAGAAGTTTCAAACAATACTGCAACAACCTTCTCAACAACAACAACAAATCAATTTGAAAAATATTTTTCAATCATGAAACAAAATCAAAATCTATTTCAAGAATATTTTTAACCCCGAATAAAGTTATTAAATCAAAAGCTTTCCAACAACAATAAATCGTTGATATACTGAGTTATGGTTCAAAATCAATTTTAATTCATTAAAATCTACTTTAAAAAAGGTTTCAATCCTTTCAACAACGTCAACAAATCGATTTGAGCTCGAAATATTTGGTTTAATTGTAGGACTACTTTAAAGTTTGAAGCTCTCTCTGTCAATAGTGATAGCATTTTCAATCCCTTTTAATAACAAAAAAAATCAATTTGAGTTCAAAATTTAAGCTAATGTAACCTCAATAAATTTGTTTCCTTTGCCAACCAAAGTTTCTTTTACTCTCTTGTCTCAATTTATGTGATGATTTTTTGACTCTTATTATGTTTGTATCCACAAATATTGCATTCAGATTGTATTTATGTATACACCATCTATGTGTGAATGCATCCGGTGATACAGTGTGTACAATAATTATTACTAAGATAAACTATATATGATTCGTAATTTTGAAAACTGTAGTCAACAAATATGTTTTATATATTTGAGTATGATAATATATTTATTGGGAGTAGTATTATGCACATATATGGGGATGAGTTTAGACAACTACCATTCCTCATAAACCATGTAGCCAACATGGGTAAATGATCATACTTTTTAGATGACTACTTATTGCTTTCAAGACAGTTCTGGCAAAGTGGACGGGACGTTGTATCATCATATTGCTAATAGTGATGGTTGTCGGTTAAAGAATCTCCCAAATATAGTTAAAAGTGTATTTTATCATATCACTTAATATGTTAAGTTCAGAGATGAGTAGGTATTTGTAAAGTTTAAATGATTTCACTTCTTTATCTCTTTACATTCAGTTGAGTACTATATTTATTTATATTGTAGTCCTTTCATTTAGTCATTCGCTTCAGCTATATTACATACTCGTACATTCAATGTACTGATGTCATTCGACTTGCATCTTTTTATGATGTAGATATATATTGGTGTTCAAGATCATCAACATGCATTTCATTGAGATCAGTTTGCACTTCCGGTTAGCTTTTGGTGAGCCTCCTTACATTCCAGAGGACTCCACGTTTATCTTTTAGTTAGTTGCTTTGAGGTGTTGTGGGTCTTGTCCCGACATTCATCTTTAACAATAGAAACTTCATAGATAGTTAATTTTGAGGATGTTTACAATATTTTTTGTTAAATTGTTTTTCAAATATTATGCTTTCATTGAGTATTCTATAGACAATTTGAGTTGAGTAATTAGCGATTAAATTGTTTAATTATGTTTTATAGCTTAATCATGTTTGAGTTAGTCTTTCGCTAAGTAGTCAGCCAAGCCAAGGGTTCGCTTGGGAATCAACAATGGTTCTCGAGTGTCTGTCACGTCTAGGGTGTAGGCTCGGGGTCTGACATCAAATCTAGCTAAATTTTGTCACTCTTGTATTCGTTGATACATCTACAAATTAGAAGTACTTGCTGATTTGTTTTTTTTTACTTTCTTAAATTTTGTGTCAAGTCAAAATAAGACAAATAAATTGAAACAGAAGAAGCGATGCACAATATGTAGAAGGAATTAATTAAGGAGAGTACATTTAATTAAGCCACACTTATTTATTCCATTATTATAGAAGAAGAGTGCATGGATACATTATAATCAACAAACATGAACCCTAATTATTTTTTCACATGTGGCTGCTTACTTCAATAATCCATTAATTAACCAACCACAGGCATGGATACAACATAGCCCAAGATGTTGTCAAAAAGACGAACTCGATCACAACGAATATCCAATGTGATTGGAGAACCATTCAATAATATATGAACATTACTTATGAGTGAATTTTCCTTCTCAATTATTCCCTTAGCAAGCTTTGTTGGTACACCAATAAGTTCTGGCCACCTTAGTTTTCCTACATATACACATAATTAATTATAATAAGAGAAATAATGAACAAGAATAATATACTTTATATGTGTTATAATTATAGCAAACAGGGAGTTGATATTGAAGTGTGTAACCAGGACCTCTATCTGCTTTGATACTATATGAAGTGTGTAACCATTTCATTTATTATTTTTTAAAAATTAAATAGAGCTGGGGTAGGGAATGGACTTGGGGGGGGGGGGGGGGGGGGGAGAAACGGGGCA
>JAJOOR010042193.1:0-16783 GCA_036250505.1 Solanum acaule
ACATCTCCTTCTCAATCACTTTGTTATTAGCTTGAGCAGAATCAAGGGTCTTACTCGCATAATATATTGAATGGAACACTTTATCTTTTCTTGGTCTTAATAATACACCCACTCCTACATCGCTTGCATCACACATGAGTTCATATAGTAACTCCAGTTAGGTGAAATCAAGATTGGAGCTTCAATTAAGTTCCGCTTCAACACCTCATACTCCAAATACATCTCATCAAACTTAAATTTCACCTCCTTCTCCAAGAGACTGCACATAGGTTTGCCAGTCTTGGAAAAATCTTTGATGAACCTCCGGTAAAAGCCTGCAAGCCTAAGGAAACTTCTCTCCCCATTGACAGAAACTAGACGGGGAAAGTTTTCAATCACCTCAACCTTAGCTTTTTCAACTTCTAGTCCATGTTTTGACAATTTGTGACCCAACAATATACCTTCGCGAACTAAGAAGTGACATTTCTCTCAATTAAGCACTAAGTTTGTGTCTTCAGAACTAGCAAGTACCTTGTCAAGATTCCAGAGCCATAACTCAAAAGACTTCCTAATGACAAAGAAATAGTCCACAAATACCTCTACAAAGTCCTCCACCATATCATGAAAGATGGCCATCATGCGCCTTTGGAAAGTCGCCAGAGCATTGCAAAGTCCAAATAGCATGTGTTTACATATGTTCCATAAGCACAAGTGAATGTGGTCTTTTCTTGCTCTTCGAGTGCAATCAAAATCTGATTATATCCGGAATACCCATGTAAAAAGAAATAATACACTGCCCAGCTAAACAATCAAGAATTTGATCAATGTAAGGAATAGGGTAATGATCTTTCTACGTGGCTTCATTTAATTTCTGGTAATCCATGCAAATTCTCCATCCAGTGGCTATTCTAGTGCAAATCAACTCATTCTTCTCGTTCTTCACACCTGCCATACTACCCTTCTTTGGTACACACTGCAAAAGACTTACCCACTTACTGTCAAAAGTAGCGTATACAATTCCAGCATCTAACCACTTTATCACTTATTTTCTCACCACTTCTTTCATCAGCGGATTTAGCCTACCTTGATGTTGTGCACTAAGATTGTGATCCTCCTCCATATAGATTTTGTGCATACACAACGCTAGAATAATCCCATGAATATCAGACATTTTCCACCCTAAAGCTTTAATACCCCGGAAATTAGTGAACTAAACGAGGGTTCTAGAGCCTTGTGTTAGGGTTTTAGGGTTTGATATGAGGGGTAGAGTCATAAAACGACTTCCCATATTTAGAATGATGGTTTTAGGGTTAGGGCATCAAGGTACGACCCCCAAGGACATACCAAGGGGTCCTTGAGGAGGACCCCAAAACAGCCCAAAAGCTGTCAAAAATAGTGGCCTCCCATGAAGGGCATCCACGAGCCATGGATGGACCCACACACCCTGGGAAGGGGTCGTGGGTCAAGGCCTGACCTTACCTACAACTTTCAGCCCCAGACCCTCACCCACGAGTGACCAGTATGGTTCGTGGACCCACCCATGGTCCGTGGGTGTGGCCTCGTGGGTGTGGCAGATTTGTAGAAAAATTATATTTAAGTTAGGGGCTTAGGGTTTAATTGGTAATTAATTAGGGTTTAAGTGAGGTCGGTTAGTTAGTTATTAAACCACCTATATAAGCCTACTAGACACTTCTACCCTTCTTAGAGAAGTCTACTCAATCAACCCATCAAGATATTTCTAAAACACCTCATTCATCAAATCTTTCAACATACCTCCAAACTCATCATAACTAAGTCGGGTTCTACCATCATCTAAGCATAACCATAAAGCAACTCATTCATACTAAAGACAACATCACAATTTATCACCTCAAATCCAACAAGTCACATAGCCATAATTGGCATCACAACCAGCCTTCCTCCCTCACTCCTTCTAGCATAGGCCTTTCAAATAGTCATACCCTACAGACCATCAGACAAGGAATAAGAGAGAGACATTCTATAGTTAAACTCTATGGCACGACTTGAAGAATGAAGAAGTGTAACTTCCTAACATCCTATAGCCTATCACTCATAGATGTGTCACGACTCATACCGATGAACAAGACTCTACTGACGTGGCTTGTTGGACATCAATCCTAAAAACCATTTCTAAATTTTTTTGCTCTGATGCCATGTTTGTCACGACCAAAGTGTTGACCCCGGATGTGACACGGCGTACAAGACTCCGAAAAGTCTCATACAAGCTTCATAATATTCATAAGATTCGATATAAGGAAAATGGTATGGAATTATAACTTTCTTTAAAATCATACAATCAAAATACTCATTTAAAACACATGAAACACAACAGAAGTCTATTGTCTCACATGGCCATCTAACAACAATATCTGAAACATAAGTAGGGTCACGACCCTTTCCAATCAAAAGTCTAACAAATGTCTATTACATGAAAGAAATGGAAACATCAAGTACTTGTCCTCGATCTATGAGGACATACCACTTAGTCTTGGAGAATCTCAAATCCAATCTTCAACTAGAGAGAAAGGAACTCACTTGCCGAAACCTACACTTGTAGTAAAATAAGAGAAATATGGGTTAGCACAATTAAGTACTAAGTATGATAGCCATGCAAAAACCATGCTTAAAACAAACATATTATTTGTAAGTCATGCTCTTATGCCATTTTGATGAAACTTCATGAACATAAGTATAAGAGGCAAAATATTCAAACATAACCAACATACAAGTCCTTTCAACACATTGGAGACATAATCAGCATATAAGCCATTCCTTTACATTAAGCTTTCACCTCAAGTAACCCCAAGTCATACCTTGTGCAATGTATGAATAGAGTCCCATAGCACCATCCACACTAGATACCACATTAAGGTCACCAAAAGTAAACTTATCATTCAACCTTTCCATCTTTACACAATACTCATACATAGGAGAAATAAACATTTCATAAGTCATATCATCACATTAGGACCATCATCTAGGCCAACTCTAAGTCATACTTGTGCAATGTATGAGTAGCATCCCATACTACTACTCACACTAAGTACTTCTTTGAAGCCACCACACACAAGGCACATTCATACTCAATAACTCATGACAAGGAAGTAACTCATAATACAATCCAAGTATAGCATACGTCATCTCATTTAAACATATAAGAGTCAACATTCTTCATTAGCTTCATTAAGAGCACTTTCATACATTAGCCATTAAAACTTAGAGAACTCACTATGACCCTCTCAACGCTTACTCGTGCAATGCATGGATGGCATCCCATACTACCACCCCCACTTCATAGAACTCATCAAGAAACCATAATGCACTTCTCACATGATGGGAATGAGCGTTTAACCGACATACACCATGAGAGCAAACCATGCAATCCGCTATCATAAAGCCCCACACCGTAAAGAGGTGGTCTACTTGGCTAAGGTAAGACCGGAACATTTAGCTTAGGTGGATCCACTAGCTAGGACCTATGTGGGTCCATAGTTATGGGATAAGAAAGATGTTCATTGAAATCCGGCCTAACGTAGGGAGAACTTCCATCGTAACATATCCTTTCGATGCTTATCCTACATTCCCATAGAGTAGTTTTATTTCCATTACATTATTGTACTTGAGAGGGCCACTAACATCAGGCCTACAGATCCAAGATACATTACACATGAAAGGGCGACCAACATAAGGTCTACCGCTTCAAGGTACATTACAAGGATAGCTCATTTACTTTCCTAGAAAGGGCCACTACCATTAGGTCTACCGCTTCAAGGTTCATCATTTCACACAAGAAAGGGCCACCAACTTTAGGTCTACCGATCCAAGGTTTTAAGATCACATTAGTTCCTAGACTCGTCATGAAGGGCCACCAACATTAGGTCTACCGATTCAAGGTTTAGCCTAGAATACTTCATCATTCATTCATTCATAAAAGGCTCCCAATATTAGATCTACCGATTCAAGACATTAAGACATTAAATCAAGATACATTAATTATAGAAGAAAAGGATGACTATGCCTACCAATTCAAGATACATCATTATAGAGGAAAAGGATGACTAAGCCTACCAATTCAAGATACATCATCATATTACTTTCATCTATACAAGAAAAGGATGTGTAAACCTACCAATTCAAGATATACAATACATAGAAGAAACCCTTCACATTCCATCATCATCATTCATGAGTGTTAATTGAGAATATGCTTTCACGAACAACACAATTACATTCTAAACATGATCATCATACTATCATTGAATTCACATACATATCCTTCACATCATAATCATGAAAGGTTCCTTCATGAATTTGCCTTTCAAGGCCATGGATGACATTCACCCACACACCTTGAAATACTATAATTAAGCATGAGAATTAACATAATTTCAATAATCTATATCAATTTAAACATAAATAATTCAACATGCTATCATGACCAATCACTTCCCATACACAAATCACAAATTAGGAATTTGGGGGAAAACATGGGTTCAAAGAAATCATATTAATTCACTTTTACATCCACAATTCATTCATAATTCAATGCAATAAAGCCTTCGAAAAATGTTTGGAATCGAACCCATGCATAGATTGAAAACTAGGGTTTTGGGGAAAACATTAGAGACTTGAAATCAATTTTCAAATTGGCTCCTTGAAAGAAACTAAGTCAAGGATGAAGAACACCATACCTTTTATGGAAGAATTCCACGAAAATCCCTTGAAAAATATGAAACCTTGACCTTGAGAGATTGAATCCTTCACCTCTAATGGAGGTTGGTTTCTAGAGAGAGAATTTTTTAGAGGAGAGGTTTCTCACTTTGGGGTGATTTGAAATAATGAATTCTAAAATAGAGTTTACTACTTTAAAAAATATTAAAATATCTTAATAAACCAATAAAAACCATCCATTAACTAAACTAAACTTCAAATGAATATACCAAACTAGCCCCACCTTGGTCGAGTCCAAGACAACAACACAGTTGCCATCCACGAACCCTCACCCACGGACCGTGGGTGGGACCACGGGCCGTTCTGGCAAACCGTGGTTTGGTTCTGGAACTCACATTTGGGGGCTTGACCTACGGAGGCCATCCACGGGGCGTGGATGGACCTACGAGGCGTAGGTCACCACACTTTGGCTAGTTTTTGGCTTCTTCGGGGTCTTGGGGGTTAGGCTTTAGGGTCCTCCTCAAGGACCCCTAGGGTGGTCCTTGGGGAGTCTTAGCTTGAAGATTAACCCCTAAACTCCTCAACCATAGCTCGGGACAACATTTTACACCCTCAAATCTCACATCAACTCAACTACACACTAGTTAGGCTCTAGTTTCACCTATTCGTTTTACGGGTCGTTACAGAATGGTATTATGGGATGCCTTTCATGCATTGTACAAGTATGCTTTAGGTTACTTAGAAGTATAGTCCTCTTATGATAATGAAATCCTAGGTCTTAACTATGCATATAGACTATAATTAAGATGACCAAAAATGGATACTTAGCTTGGATGGTGGTAGGGGATGCTATTCATGCATTGCACAAGTATTCGTTGAGGTTACTTGAGAGTAGTCCTGTTATGATATGAGTGACTAAGATTTAAATAATGTTTATGATGCTTATGTTGGAGATTTTTCTTATTATTATGGTATTGTCTCTTATACTTATAATTGATGTTTCATGAAGTGTTTCATGTGATTTTGGATTATGTCTTATGTTGACTAACCCTTATCTTATGCCCTTATGATTTCTAGCTAACATATTTAGTACATTTTGTACTAATGCATACTTTGCCTACATTTTCATCAAATGTAGTATTTGGAGACTTGAGTTCTATTCTTGGAGATAGGTTTCAAAGGAGCAAAGGAGCTGAAGATCTTGGTGAGTCCTCATAGCTTCGAGGACAAACCCACAAGTTATTTTATGTCTTTTATTTTCATGTTGAGACTATTGTATGGGCTGTGTCCCAAAGGTTTTAAATTCAAGTTGAGTTTAGATGGTTTGACACAAAAGTGTTGTAAAGAGTTCCGCTTGCATTTTATAAAGACTTCGATTGTATGGATAATTTTTTTAAAAATTTCTGTACTTTTCTATTATATGATGTTATGATATGCTATTGGCTTGTATGAGACCCCTTCGGTGTCAAGTACGCCATGTTAAATCTAGGGTGTACCCCTGGGTCGTGACAAACTTGGTAAACAAACTACAAGGTTTAGAATGGTTCTAGGATGTTTCAAACCACGTCTAGTAGTTTCTTGTTCATAAATGTGAAGCACGCCACATTTATAAATAGGAGGCTATTTGATGTTTAGGAAATCTCACTTCTTCATTCTCTAAGTCATGCCATAAAGTTTGGCTCTAGTAGGTCCTTCTTCTAATCTGTGCTCTATGGTTTTTCAAGGTATGGCTAATACAAGGGAAAATGCTAGGAGAGATGAGGAAGGCAATGTGGAGCAAGAGGTTCCTCTCCAAGTTCCAGACCAAGCTCCTCCTCAAGCTCCAATTGATCCTCTGGATATTCTAATGCAAAGATTAGGTCGGCTCTCCAAATGTTGGCCCAAGCTTTGACAACTCAAGTCCAAACTGTGACGGCTCAAATCAATAGGGAAATGGTAGCTCCTTGAACCCAATAAGGAGGATTTTCTAATGGTCCTAAGCATAAGGATGAGAGGGTGTCAACCAATAGGCCACAAGGTATAGGTAATGAGTCCCTATGGTCCCCTGGTGCTAGATGTGGTAAGAGGCATGAGGGTAGGTGTTTGGCCGGTAGAGAGGGTTGCTTTAGTTGTGGTGAGTGATGCTTGCGTAATCAAGGACACAACTTCCGATGCAAGTGTCTACATCATGCAATAGTATAATAACCCAACCAAGGGTTGGGATCGTTCCCAAGGGAGTGGTTTTGAGAATTAATAGAAAAATAAAATTGAGTTCTAACTAGTCGTAGCTAAAGACATTAACGATTAAAAACATTGTAAATTAAAGGGGGACACAAGAGTGTCAATTAAAAATGGGGGTTTTGTCACAAGTAAGTAAAAACAGCAAAATAAACAAGGATTTCTAAGTAATGAGAGGGGGATTCTTGGGATGTGTATGGAATACGAGATATACTAAATCATTGGGTACATGCTTTTGATAAAGAACTCATAAAGTAATTATGACTAGGCTAGGCTTTAAGGGGGATAAGCTCTTTCTCGAGCAACTTACCTCGTTTCAAGCGGGTTCCTCTCGGACACCCACTTGCTGCATGAAGAATAGCCTCCGCCTTAACCCACTCATTCTCTCGAGTTGAGTGTGTGGACATGGGACTAGGGTTCACTCTCTTGAGCTGAACCTCATGTCGACCCACTCACACTGGCGATCAATTTAGTGGTCTTAGTTTTACGACCTCTCTCTCGAGCAAGCTGAAAACACATAAATGAGCTTATATTTGCAACTACAAATTCATTAAATTAACCCACAACCACTAAACGAAATCACATTTAAACTACGAATAGACTATCAACAAGCAAGACCCAACAACTAATCTAACCCATTTTCACAAAATCACACCCCAAGAATTGGGGGTTTTAGCCACACATGTATAAGAGATAGAAATTTATACCAAATTGAGCTTGCATTCAAATGGGTATGAAGATTTAAGTCATGATACAACCCAAAATTGAAGAATCCAAGAGACTCAAGTCCAAATCTTGAAGATGAAACCCTTTGGATCTTCAAGTCTTCAAAACCCTCTCAAACTTAGAGCAAAAATATAAAAAAGTACTATTCTATATGAAAATTATAATAATTGTTCGACACTTAAAACTACAACTCTAACTAGTATTTATAGCTTTCACAGATTTGTGCTGCAGTGGATCATTCGATGTCGTTAGTCAAAATCGTCGATCGACTCGGCGATTCAACTTTTGGTGTAGTTCATCACCGCCTTGCACCATCCTTCAGCATCGTCGTGCTCTGGGTCATTGGGCGACATGGTACTGCTTCGCGGAACTTCTCGGTGATGCGGCGACTGCTCCCTTTTTCAGCCGACTTGATCCTTTCCTTCAGGGCTCAGCATACTGGAACAAAAGGCGAAGTAAGACCCTTCAACGACTCGCCAAGTGGACTCGGGGATCCTCAGGCCTTCATTTCTTCGTTCTTTTTAGCCTTTTCGTTCCTTTTTGTGACGTAGTGTCCATGCTTTCCTTCAAACTTCAAATACCTGAAACTTAAGGGTTTTCATCAGATATTGAGATAAAATAAGCATTTGAGGACACAATTTCTATTAAAATATAGCCCTAAATGAGTCCAATTTGTGGACTCATCAATGAGAGTGTCCACAAGATAAAAGATTGTCCAAAGGCGAAGGCTACAAGAAGAGAGGGTAAGCTAGTTTCCACTAGTGGTATAGATCTGGAGCATCAAAATAAGAATAGGCTTTATGCTCTCCAATCTAGAGAAGATCAAGAGTGATCTCCTCATGTTTCTTCTGGTATGTGTTTTATGCTTTAGTAATTTCCGGATTTCTTGTCTTTTTTTGACTTGTTATTTTGGACTTTGAAGTTGTCTTTAGTATGAATGATGTTTGGAAGAGTTTTTATAGGCTTACTCCCAAGGGGGAGATAGTGTGCCTATCTAACAAGGTTATTGTGTGGTTATGTGTTGCCGTGATTTTCTAATATGCATGTTCATGATAATGCTTAGGTCTTGATAGAAATGACTTATATGCATTTTTTTGCCTCATGCTGTAGTGCATTTGAGTAGGGTTGCATATAGACTTCATGAGATGAATTAATGAGCATGCCTTTGGAGTTGAAAGATTCCTCCTTGAATAAATGTTTTTTGAGAGTAATTTGCATTTAGGCTCCGTGAGTGTGTATTAAGCATGTTTTAGATAGGAAATAGTAGTTATTCCTTGTAAATGAGTAAATATAGAATTTCATGCATTTTGGGGTTGTTAGATGTAGTTCCTACTCCCTTGTGTTGCATTGAATATGTTTAGCTTGGAATTGAAGTTTTCTTCCTTGGTTGTGTGCATTTAGATGTATTGCATGCATGATGGGCTGATAGTTTAGAGTTGTGACCTTAAGAAGTGTTTAGAATCACCATTCGAGGATGAATGATCCCAAGGGGGAGATATTGTAATACCCCAAAAACTAGTGAACTAAACTAGAGGGTTCTAGAGCCTTGTGTTAGGGTTTGATATGAGGGGTAGAGTCGTAAAATGACTTCCCGTATTTAGAATGAGGGTTTTAGGGTTAGGGCGTCTAAGTACGACCCCCCAAGGACCAACCAAGGGGTCCTTGAGGAGGACCTCAAAACTGCCCAAAAGCTGTCAAAAATAGTGTTCTCCCACGAAGGGCTTCCACGAGCCGTAGATGGACCCACATCCCATGGGAAGGAGTTGTGGGTCAAGGCCTGACCTTACCTGCAACTTTCAGCCCTATACCCTCACCCACGAGTGACCAGTATGGTCCGTGGACCCACCCACGGTCCATGGGTATGGTCTCGTGGGTGGGAAAATTTATAGAAAAATTATGTTTAAGTTAGGGGCTTAGGGGTTAATTGGTAATTAGTTAGGGGTTAACCCTAAATTCTCTCAAGAAATTCTCTCTCTAGAAGAAGAAGAATGCTAGGGAAGATTTCCTCCATTATTTTAAGATTTTGTGAGGGCTTTGAATCAAGGTATTTTAGCTTATTCATCTATGGGTTGTTCCACCCATAGAGCCCCCTAGATTTTTCCCCAATTGTGAAGTCAAAACCCAATTCTAGCTAGGGTTTCTTCCTACATTGTGGGTAGTGTTTAAGTATGACTCCAATCAAGTGGATAATACTTAATTATGATTGATTTAGCATTGAATTTATGTGATTCCTATGGTTAACCCTAGTCTAATTGATGAATTTGATATTGTGTGGGTTTATGCCATGAAAGGTGAAATTGAGGATTCATAGGCGATCTTCTAGAATTTATATCATGTGTAGTAATTGTTCAAGGTTAGGAACATATAGACATGAATTGAACTAGACTTTATTGTATATGATGGATCATAAGTAGCAAATTTGAAATTGAACCTTTATGATCAATTATGACTTGAATCACCTACTAATGAAGGATGTGATTAGAATACCTTGAAATCTAGGTATAATGATGATAGTAAGAAGTAAAGATTGAGAATAAGACTTGTAGTTATCAATTTTAGGGCTTTCAGAGTAAAGCTAATATTATGTGATCTTGTTGTGTATTGTTGAAAGCATATTCTCATTTACACTCTTAGGCATAAATATGCTAGGAGGTGGAAGATTATCTCACATAGAATGATTCTTGGTTGAAAATCTAATCACCTAAAATGAATCAAAGAATGTTAGATTAGAATAGCTTGAAGTTGTGACATATGTTCCCTTCATGTATAGCTTGACTTGGTTAGACAAGACCAAGATTGGTATCTTAGGATTGAGGATCCATACTCTCCTAGGGTAGCTTGACTTAGCATTGTAAGATGCATTTCATGGTAGTTTGAATTAGTGGTAGTCATGGTAGCCTAGGATTGAGGATCTATACTCTCCTAAGGGAAGCTTGAACTAGCATTTTTAGGATGCCTTCATGATAGCATGACTTGGTTTGGCCAAGGCCATTTCATGGTAGCTTAGGATTGAGGAATCATACTCTTCTAAGGGTAGCTTAGGATAGAAGAATCATACTCTCCTAAGGGTAGCTTGCATTAGCATTATACTTTGCTTGCAAGGGTTGCATGACTTAGTTGGTCCAACACTACTTCATGGTAGCTAGGATGGAACACTTGTACCCTTCCTAGAATAGCTTGGACTTGCATGATAGCATGCCTTCCAAGGTAGTTAGTTTAGCGTAACCTATTTATGTTAGCAAGATGACCAGTTTGGTCTAGCCTATTAGGGTGCTATTCCTTGGTAGCCTTGAATTAAAAAATAGAACTCATTTATGTGTTGTGATCACTTGCCTTGTACTAAATAGATAAGTACCTAAAATGCCTAATAGCAAATAGAAAGGAGGGACTAGTCCCCAACTAGTAAGTATGTATGATAGCCTAAAGTGGTACTTAGTGTAAACAGTAGTATGTGATGCTATTCATACATTGCACAAGTATGACTTGATGCTACTTATGAAGTGTGATCTTATATTATGTATGTTTAACTTGGGTTGTTGCTAAAGTTGTCTTCTATGATAGGTTGACTAAAGGTGGTAGTTCCCTTGTCTATATGAAGTAAGCTAAAGAATGAGACCAAGTGAATGGTGGGTGTGCATATGGTGACTTCAAGGTTATGCTTAGTGTGAATGGTATTATGGGATGCCTTTCATGCATTGCACAAGTGTGCTTTGGGTTACTTAGGAGTGTAGTGCTCTTATGATAATGAAAGCCTAGGTCTTGACTATGCAGTATTTGAGTCTATTCATGCATTGCACAATTATGCTTTCAGGTTATTTGAGAGTAGTCCTATTATAATAAGAATGACTAAGAGTTGAATAGTGTTTATATGATGCTTATGTTGGAGACTTTGCTTATTATTATGATATTGTCTCTTATGCTTATAATTGATATTTCATGAAGTGTTTCATGTGATTTTAGATTATGTCTTATGTTGACTAACCCTTATCTTATGCTCTTATGATTATGGTAGCTAACATATTGAGTACATTTTTGTACTAACGCATACTTTGCCTACATTCTCATCAAATGTAGGTTTTGGAGACTTGAGTTGTATTCTTGGAGATAGGTTTCTAAGGAGCAAAGGAGTTCAAGATCTTGGTGAGTCCTCATAGCTTCGAGGACATACCCACTAGTTCTTTTATGTCTTTTATTTTCATGTTGAGACTATTGTATGGGCTGTGTCCCAAAAGTTTTAAATTTAAGTTGAGTTTAGATGGTTTGAGACAAAAGTGTAGTAAAGACTTTTGGTTGCATTTTATAAAGACTTCGATTGTATGGATAAAAGTTATTAAAATTTCCATAATTTTCTATTATCTTATGTTATGATATGCTAAGGTCTTGTATGAGACCCCTTCGGGGTCAAGTACTCCATGTTATATCTAGGGTGTACTTCTGGGTCGTGACAAAAGCTTTCTTCCTTTTATTCTAGATTCTCAATGACGCATCAACCTGTGATTCAGACAATTCTGCAGAAAGCATTATAGGTAAAGTTTCATTGTTACCCAAATACGCATACCTAAGGTGAGCAGGCAGAGATTTCAACTCTAACTTGGGTGTTTCTTCAATTGAGGGTTTGGGTGGAGACCCTAATTCTTGATCTAATGATTCCACCATACCTCTTTGTGCTCCCACAATTGCCAAATTAAGGCAAGCCGCCATCTCTTGAGCCTAAGTATCACCATCAATGCCATGTCCCACCAAAAATATTTCCAAGGCATCCTCGGAAGAAATACACTATGATTCTACAGCTAAATCCACAACAGTAATGGCAGACAACTCTTCATAGACGGAAGGAAATTCCAGAGAGCGATAAACATCAAACACTTCAACCTTATCATGAGCTCTCATAGTTAACTACCCAGCTGCTACATCAATCAATGCTCGCCCTGTGTCTAAGAAAGGACGCCCAAAAAAAATGGAACTAACGAATTAGACTCAAAATTTAGGACTACAAAGTCCTCATGAAAGATCAACGAACAATCCCACTTGCAGCAACACATCTTCTACTACCTCTTCTAACCACGCAATAGATCTACACGCTAGTTGTAGAATGACAGTGGTTGGTTTTGGACTTCCCAACCCAAGTTTCTTGTATAAGGATGCCAGCATGAGATTAATGCTAGCACCCAAATAACATAAAACCCTGGCATGGACACTTTGTCCAATAGTAATTTGAACAGTGAAGCTACCCAGATCCTTCAACTTCTTGAGTAGTCTATTCTGAATTCGAGAACTGAAGTCCTCAGTAAGCACTGCCATTTCATACTCCGTTAAACTTCTCTTTTTTCCACTATCTCTTTCACATACTTGGCATACTGAGGAATGCACTACAAAATATCAACCAAAGGCAGGTTAATGTGAACTTGTTTAAGGAGAGAGAGAAACTTACCGAAGCATTCATCTTCATTCTTCTTCCTAAACTTCTATGGAAAAAGAAAGGGTGGTTTCACTTGAGGAACACTTTTCTCAACATTTATTTTTTTACCACCTCTTCTTGTTTCTTTCCTTCTCTTACTACTTCAATATCTCTCTTCTTTGGAGCTAGTTCCTCTAGTTATAGCCCAATTCTTATATTCACCGCATTCAATTACACGGCAAACGTCCTTGTGAACGCACGTTGAGCGTATTAGCTATTTCCGCAACTTGATTTTCTTGATTCATCTGTGATATTTGGATGTTCCTCAAGTTTTGATCCTGCCTATCTACCCTTGCATTAGTTTTTGTATTCTTGGCACTGTTCGTACCAATTTCTACCATCATCTTTTGGAACAAATCTCCATTAGTCATGCCCCATTTCTGTGCACTGTGATTACCACCTTGGCTATTATTTTGAAATTGCTTCCCATTTCCTTGTGGTCGGTATTGGTTGGACCCTTGCACCTGATTTTGATTTCCACCCCATGAAAAGTTAAGATGCTTTCTCCAACTCTAGTTGTATGTATTACCTTAATTCTGCATACCTCCACCTCCTTGAGCATTACCCACATAGTTCACAGAGTCTGTATTTGCTTTATGGTATGCAGTTACATGATGTCCACTCTTATGACTCCGCACCAACCAACAAATTATTGTATAGCATTCACCGGTGCTTGTTTATTTAGTGTGATTTTCTTGAAATACGTGGTTATATTATGGTTCATTACATCTAATTTTGAATTTATAGCAGTAACTTGATCCACATCTAGAATTCTTGCAACCCTTAGTGTCGTGGTCCTTGGTACCTTCCCATTCCATTCGGGGTTTCCCTCCGAGAGTTTGTCTAGGAGGTCAAATAGTTCCTCATGGGTCTTTGCCAAAGCTTGTCCACTTGCTGCACTATTAAGAACTACTCGTGCATTATGATGAAGACATTCAAATAAATTTTGAGCGAGTACGTCATTTGCGGCGGACAAGCATTTAACATTTGCTTAAATCAAGCCCATGCTTGGTACATATCTTCTCCATTTTTTTTCTTGAAGCTTAGTATTTCAGTCCTCAACCTTACAGTTTTTCCCGATGGAAAGAATCAAATCAAGAACCTCTTCGCTAAATAATCCCACGTAGTAATGAAATTTGGTGGCTCTGTATCTAACCACTTCCTGGCTGCTCCCAGTAATGAAAGTGGGAAAAGAGTCAACATCACATAATCAGGTGATACCCCATTCATAATGTATGCATCGCTTATTTCTAGGAAGTTTCTAATCTGCACTTGGGGATCCTCGTGAGGAAGACAATCCTAAGTTAAAACATGTAAATTAGATAAGTGAATGTTCTTACACTCAAGTTAAAGAGGGGTAATTCATAATACTTCAGCATATAAATAACCCCAAGATCAGTCATCATCAAAAAGGGAGAAATTGATGGTTTGACATATCTTTCAAAAAGAGGTTTTGATGATGACAACATGAACCAGGTTCATATAACATGTATCAAATTTCAAAAGTAAAAGGCGGGAAGAAGAACTCTGACAAATATAAAAAGGAAATGTTTGTTTTAAAAAGTAATTTGAGTCAAAAAAGGAAAACATTAAAAGCGGAAGAGTCCAATGAAAATAAGGAAAAGAGGCACACCAGTTAAAAAAGGAAAAGGATTAGAATTCAAGGAAAACTAATTTCTTTCCTTGTACAAATTTGTTGCTAAAAGCAGTCTCTATAAAAGGACAAGGTGGAAGCACGAACAGAGTATTCTTTGCCAATTCAGAAATCAAGAGACTTATTATGAGCGAGGGCTGAACTACTCAAGGAGATCAACAACGAAGAAGCAAGAAGGTCTAGAGTTAGAATTCTTTCTGTAAGTAGAATAGAGAGAGTTGTTGAGGGAATTCGTTACAAGAAGCGAGTTGACTTCTTGGAGAGTTGAGTTTAAGAGAATTGTAACAAGAAGCGAGTTTGACTTCTTGGAGAGTTGAGTTTGAGAGAATTGTAACAAGAAGAGGGTTCGACTTCTTGGAGAGTAGAGTTAGTTTGTTGATTATTAAGTTGTAATCGTGAATTAAGTTTGAAGAAGAATAAAATTGTAGTTTTCCCTTCCTTGAGTGAGGAAGGTTTTTAAGAGAAATTTATGTTTTATTGTGTTAAGCTCTTTCTTAGGCAAACGTACAAGAACCTGGTTCTTGCACCAGGGGTAAGGTTTCTTCAATACGTTAGAAAACAAAAGTAACATTCCTTGAAGATAGAACTAATAGAAGAGAACTTTGACTATTTTGAGGATTCTTCCACTGATTTTGGACTCAAACTAGATGCAAAAGAACACTTTGAAGCTGTCAGGAGTGCCTGACAACTTTGTGTTTATCCAGAAACAATTATGTTTGAGATGTGACCTGTAAGAAAAGAAAATTTAAAATTATCCACGGCATCAAAATAAAGTTGAAGATCTTAGCTCAAAATTTGTTACAGTATATAAAATGACTTACATCACCAGC
This sequence comes from Solanum acaule, assembly GCA_036250505.1. Lineage (NCBI taxonomy): Eukaryota > Viridiplantae > Streptophyta > Magnoliopsida > Solanales > Solanaceae > Solanum > Solanum acaule. Next base: position 15,557 of record JAJOOR010042193.1, read on the forward strand.
ATAGTGTCAAATAGTGAAGTCAGAACGAGCTAACTTGGGCTATCTGAATCGTTTATGGTTTTGGAAAGTCTAATAAAGCTTATGTGCAAACGTTTCATGAGTTGATCTTGGAAACATACTGCAAAAAACAAAATAACAATAGTCTGAATATCCTAAGCCCTAAGAAATGACTATATATGGTGAAAAAAGGAATGGTTGGACCATCTAAATATTGATAATGAATAATAACAAAAGCTACTAATAAAATAGTTCTTCATTCAAAATTAGCTTACCAAGGAGTGCATAATACCCCCTAGTTTCTGAGCAAGAGAAAGAACTGTTAAAATAAGTTACTGCTGAAACAAAGGAAAAAATTAAATCTTAGTCCATCAATTTTTTTTTAATGTAAATTAGAGAATGAAATCAACATCATCACAAAAGGGAGGTTCACATGGAACATATGTTGCAGATATCTTTGCCGGAAACAAGATTTCAATCACTTAGCTCCCTCGAATTGAGCCAACTTACAGAAAATGTGTGATTTCAGCCTTCAATGATACAATAAAGTTTCTGGATTTTTCTTGCTGAAATTGCGACATTTTGCATATCTCAACCTTTATCACCTATCTTTTATATATTTTCTTCTTTGATTGGTAAGGCTAGCCGAAATTTGATCCAGCATTGAGTGAAAAATCAGATTTTTGTCACTCCCCGAGGCTACCCCTAGGACGTGGACACGGGACTTAGGATCACAAGTGACCCCAAGCTAACCCTGCTGGCATATCATAAGCATACTTGAATATTTTCAACATAATAGTCATAATGTGCGGAAGCTAGAAACATATCATAAAGTGAAATGACGGGGAATACCCATTCTAAGTCTGAATATATATAACTGAGTTTAATGACAACAGAAAGATCAAACTCAAACTAAATTTGAATCTAAACTATGTCTGAATAAAAGCCTCTACTGACAAGAGATGCTGAGACATGTCCCCAGCTAACTCTAGCAAAACTGAAACTAAAAGACTTAAAATGGAAAGATAACATGTCACTCATTCTCAGAAAATGAGGACTCACCGCTGATGCTGCTTAACTGGAGATCGGAAACCGATCTATGTGTGATCTGAATGCTGAGGACCTGAACCTACATCACAAGAAAATGTAGAGTAGAGTATGAGTTAGTACTTGAAGAGTACTAAGCATGCATGATAGAATAAAGTTGAACAATATATATATATATATATA
>JAJOOR010042195.1:0-10648 GCA_036250505.1 Solanum acaule
CCAATTTTCAAATGTGTCTGCAAAACTATCTGGATATGTTGTTTTGTCTTGCTATCAATGTATAATAACGTTGGACCCGCACTTATCTTTCTCACTGCCCCCTTCCATCCCCCCCCACAAAATCAACCACAAAAAAAGATGATAAAAACAGAAAGGAATACTGGGCCAATTGTAATAAAGGGGTTGTCAGGTGCCTTTCCGAGCCTTCAAAAAGACAATTATAAAGTGGTACGACAGGGTCACAGCCTGGTGCTTGATGAAAGTGATACTGAGAAAAGTAGAATATCACTCAGGTTGGTACCTTCACTTTCTGTTTGATGCTATGGAATTTGCAATGGGAGGAAGTATTCCACCTTGAGCAAGTGCTCATGTAGAAAGAAACCAAGGAGGGGAGATCTGATGACGGGAGTACAACAACATATACCACACGCGGGGGCGGTGGGTTCGGGGAGAATAATGTATACATAGAGCTTACTCCCATATTGGAAGGTGGAGAGATTTCCGATAAATTCTCGGCTCAAGGATGATGGAAGTAATGATTGAAAATAAAGTACAAATGCATCTTCTCGTATCAGAAGGATTAGATTAAAGAGTATACCGTTAGGTGTCCCTTGATGGTATACTTGCATGATGTTCTCGCAACTGTTTTGAGTCCATTACGGCAGTGATTAGGGGTGTAAAAATCTCGCCCAATGCCCTCAAGTGATTCGTTCATTTATTAGATTAACTCACTAGGAATTGAGTTAATTAGTGTTGGCCTAAAATATTTTTTAAAATTTGATATGTTATATATAATCATTAAAAAGAATTTTTTTAGGAAAATTTTCGCATATAGCCACTCAAAAATAACTTAATTATGCTCCATAGCTATAGTTTGCTAATTATGATTCGTAGCTACATGTTAGAGGGAGGAGAGAGATGAGCGAGATTGGGAGAGGGAGGAGAGAGGGCATAGAGTGGAGAGACGAATTGTATATGTATATCTGTCAAATAATTGTATATATGTAATTGATATACATATGTATTTGTATATCTGGCGAGCGAGATTGGGAGATGGAAGAGAGAGGCGAGCGAGAGAGGGCAGGTAGTGGAGATAGACGAATTGTATACATATATCTGTCAGATAATTGTATATATGTAACTGGTAACATATGTATTTGTATATTTGGCGAGCGAGATTAGGAGATGGAGGAGAGAGAGGAGCGAGATTGGGAGAGGGTGGAGAGGCGAGCGAGAGAGGGCAAAGAGTGGAGAGAGGCTAATTTTATTTGTATATTTGTCATATAATTGTATATTCATGTGTATAATTTGTATTTGTATATGTATAAGCGACGTAATTACAACTAAAATTAAGTTGCGAGCGGTAATTAATTCAAACTATAGTTATGTTAGCTAATTAATTAGTATAGGCATGGAAACATGTAATTTCAATCTAATAACATGTAATTATACTAATTCTATCATAAACAATCACAATCCACTCAATTGGATCCATGATGAATATAATCCTCAACATTGGAAGAAACCCTAGCTAAATTGGGGAATTCTTAATCAAATTGTGGAAATTCTAGGAGACTCCATGCATCGAAAATGTCAATGGATGAAGAGCTATGATACCTTAGTCCAATTTCCCACAAAATCATGAAGATTGGAGACTTAATGTTGACCTAGCTTCCTCCTCTTCCAACTTCTAGAGAGAGAATATTTGAGAGGGGTTTTGGGTTTTCTTTTGGGATTTGAGAGAACGAACTAAATGGGTTTAATTTCGAGGTAAAAATACTTATATAGATTATCTTGATGAAGGCAAAATGACAAAACTTCAATTTAATTAAAACTGGAAAAGACCCTTAAGTCCCTAAAATAATCGCCCAGCCCTTGACCCACGAGACCACGACTGACGGACCCAGATCCTGGTTGATCATGGTTCATGGACTAGGACTTGGGTTTTGGACCATGGACCGTGGATCCATCCATTAGGCGTGGTTGGCCCTCGTGGGTGACACTGTTTGTTCTGGAAATTGGCTAGGTTCCTTCTTTAGGCTACGGGGTGTTACACTACATTCCTAATTGGGTCGGGGAGTTTTATTCGGCCTATAGTGAGCTGGTCCGTAATAGGATGAAGAAGGCCAGCATGTTCAAGCCAATTGATTCTGTGATAGTCTGAGGCAAGAAAGTGAAGTACGACAGTTCTAACATTAATGTTGCTCTGGGTGCACTTATGATTTTATGCACCAATACATCGATCTGATCCTGAAGAACACATTGGAGGACCTAAAGGGTTTGTTGGCACCCCTTATATCTGATGCCACCCTAAGATGTATAGAGGCATGTGCCCAGATAGAGAAGAATGACTTGAATGTGGCTACAAGATACTGGTTAGGGTTCATCACCAGCACTATCATGCCATCAGAAAATGAATTCATTCTGCGACACCTGAAGGCAGCATGCTTAAGGTCTACCATTTCTCGCCAGATGCTAAATCTAGGATTGTTGATTGAGCAGGAGATGTCCATGAAGGCCAAGAAGAGACAAATATCACTTTCATTCCCGATATTTATCACCGAACTATGTAGATGGGGCCCGTGTTCCTCGAGATGAGAAGACGGATATGGATGTGACACCTACCTCCTCTACTAACATCCTACGTATTGAGGCCGAGTACCAGAGGGATGTGGCTGATAGAAGGAGAGCAACCCTGGTGGACATATCCCCGGAGGTTGATATTGACACACTACCTGTAGAGGCATCTTACCTACTTAGGCCACAAGGACTTCATGTACTTCCAGCTCCGCTCCTTCCAATACTCCTGGAACTTATGTTGCACCCCTCCCCCTAGATCAGCTGTTGCTGCTGCTACTTCTGCATTCCAACATTCGATTACCCTGGCGATGTTGTTCAAGATGGGGCATGTGGCCCAATCTGCTGATATGGGTGCCTCCTGGCTAGAGGCCGTGATTATTGGGATGATAGAGAGAGACATTATTGCTGCATTGACACCTTTCAAAGTGTTGATCTATGCCCTTAGTGTGAGAGTGGAGGTGTGTAAAAGATGACAGGAAACTGATGCTGAGGTGACGGCCTTGAAGACCAATCTTGTGGGATTTTGTAAAGATGTGGACGAGCTGATGTCCACCGACCTCTCCATGCTCTTTGGTACTGTGGACATACCACATATCTTGAGCTCAAGTATTCCAGCCTGTAACACCCCGAAAATTAGTAGGCTAAACTAGAGCTAAAACATAAGGGTTAGAGTCAAGGAGGTGGGCAAGGGCCAAGGGAGAGGACTAAGTCAGTCCACTCTCCCCTAGACACTTCCTTAGTGACCGTGACCACCAGCACGGGTCGTGGTAGGGACCATAGCTTATGGTGTTATTCGTAGTGGGCTAGGCAGTGAGCGCCCCAAACTACCAAAACAAGCTCATATTCACAAGTCACTTCAAGGCTCGTGGGAATGCTCATGGAGGAGAGTTGGGTGTGTGAGAGTGTCAAGGAAATTGTAAGCCACTGCCTCAAGGCCTAAGAGAGGAACCATGGCTCATAGCATGCACCATGGCTTGTGGAGCCCCTTGTGAAGGTGCCTTAGGCTTGTGAGCTAAAGGCAAAAGTTGCCTAGCTACTCCCTCAAGTCCACGAGAATGAGTGTCAAGACATTCTTCCATTATTAGGAACTTAAGTCAAGACTTAATATATATTTCGTGGGAATTAATGCTTAGCACCAAGTGGATATTGATATGAGATCGAAGCCCTCACATTAGTTGAGGTAAGTAGCAATCCCCTTATCCCATAAACTATGTGCCCTCATAGGTTATTTAGCTAGTAGATTGTAACGACCCGTAAAACTAGTAAGTGAAACTAGAGCCTAACGAGTTTTGTTTTGAGTTTGACATGAGGTTTTGAGTTGTTAAATGATATCTCGAGTTTAGGTTTAGGGGTTAAACGTCAAGGTACGACTCCCCAAGGACTAACCAAAGGGTCCTTGAGGAGGACCCTAAAGCCTAACACCCCAAGACCCCAAGAACCCAAAAATTTGCCCAAAATCATGTGACTCATGGATGAGACCTACGCCCCGTAGGTCCATCCACGCCCCGTGGATGGCCTCCGTGGGTCAAGGTCCCAAAAGTTGAGTTGCAGAACCATTCCACGCTTGGCCAGTATTCCCCATGGACCAACCCACAGTCCGTGGGTGGGTTTGTGTTGTTTTGCTGTCAAGGGCTCGACCAAGGTGATGGTTAATCGGTAATTTCATTTTAAGTTTAGTTAAGTTGGCAGACGGTTATTAGTGGTTATTTAAAGTATTTTAAGGGTTTTTAAAGTATTAAACTCTCTTTTAGAATTCATTATTTCAAAATCCTCAAACTAGAAACCTCCTCTCCAAATATTCTCTCTCTAGATACTCCATTGAAGAGCAAGATTAAGGTCAAAAGTAGGGGTCAAGGAGCAGACTTTCTTCTTCAATTTTTGTGGAGTTCTTCCCTAAAAGGTATGGTAATCTTCATCCTTGATTAAGTTTCATTCAAGGAGCCCTATCAAAAGTGATTTCAAGTTTCCAAATTCTCCCAAAAACCATAGTTTTCAATCTATGCATGAGTTCAATTCCAAAATGTTTTCAAAGGTTCATATATGATGATTTAAGATGGAATTTGTGAATTTATGGTGAATTAAGATGATTTCTCCTATGAACCCATGTTTTCCCCAAAATCCTAAATTGGAAAAATGTGAATTGGGTTGAATGATCATGAAAGTATGTTGAATAGTTAATGTTTATATTGAATTAAGTATTGAATCATGTTAATTCCCTTATCTAATGTAGTATTCTAGATGTTTGGGTTGATATTGATTCATAACCTTGGAAGGCAATTTCATGAAGAATCTATGTATTGAGCATGATGTAGAGTATATGTTTTTTATCTCAATGAAAGTATAATGATCATATTTCGAATGTAATTTTGTTATTATTGAAAGCATATTCTCAATTAACACTCATGAATGATGATGATAGAATGTGAAGAGTTTCATCAAGTAATGTTGTATCTTGAATTAGTAGGCTTAGGCATCCTCTTCTTGTATAAATGAAAGTAATATGGATTGATGTATATTGAATTGGTAGGCATGAGGCATCATTTAATTGTATTAATGAATGTGGTATTGATTGAAGTACCTTTAATTGGTAGGCTTAGACATCATTTTCTTGTGTAATGAATGTATCTTGACTAAATGAACTTAGAATCGGTAGACCTAATGTTGGTATCCCTTTCATAAATGACTAATGAAATATTGTAAAGCTTTGCCTTCAATCGATAGACCTAATGTTGATAGCCCTTTCCTAAATGAATGATGAAGTATTCTAGGCAATGTCTTGAACTGGTAGACCTAATGGTGGTAGCCTTTCATGATGAGTCTAGAAACTAATGTGATGATAAACCTTAAAGCGGTAGACCTAATGGTGGTGGCCATTTCTTGTGTGAAATGATGAACCTTGAAGCGGTATACCTATTGGTGGGGGCTCTTTCTTGTGTGAAATGATGAACCTTAAGCAAAAATAGAGAGCATACACCATTGAAATATTGTCAGTGCATTACACAACCCGAAAGCACTACATTAAAAATGATCATTACACAACCGCTAAATATGTATTTTTAGCGGCAATTAACACTCTTTATATATGTCCCTAAAGCCTTTAGCGACATTGGTTCTAATGGCACTTAACTAATGCCGGTAAAGACTTTAGCACTCTTTATTAATGTCAATATTTATTGCCGCTAAAAGTTGTTTTTGTTGTAGTGAAAACATTTTTTTGAAAGCAAATGTCCCGTAGGGACATGTGAAGGTTGTCTTTTCTTGATCTTTCGGTGCAATGGAGATTTGATTATAACCAGAATTGCCATCTAAGAAGCAATACCATCCACGCCCTGCAAGTCTATCAAGCATTTGATGCATAAAGGGCATCGAGAAATGACCTTCTCGGTCCACACATTCAACTTTCAATAGTCCATAATACACGCCAACCGGTAAATGATAACCGGTCGCATTGGCACAAGCTACCCCTTTGTCATTTGGAATCATGGTCATACCACCTTTCTTTGGAACACATTAAACATGTCTAACCCACTTGCTATTTGCAATATGATAGACAACTCCCACATCAAGCCACTTAATAATCTTTATTTTGACCGCTTCTTGCATCGCATGATTCAACCTTCTTTGATGTTCAACACTTGGCTAACAATCACTAGCCAATTGAATCTTGTGGGTACAAATACCAGGAGGGATTCCCACAGTGTCGGCAATTGTCCACCCAATAGCTTTGATAAATCTCTTCAACACACTAATAGGCGCTTGCACTTGCCATTCAGGCAAATTTGCCACAATAATCACAAGTAAAGTATTATTAGCTCCCAAGAAAACGTAATGAAGGTGAGGTGGAAGTACCTTCAATTCAAGTTTTGGTGCTTCCTCAATAGATGGCTTTGCGAAAGGACTTTCCCTATTCTTCAAATCGATATCAAGTTTCAAAGGGTTGTTAGAATAAGAACCTAAACCTGATAGAGCTGCCACTACCTCATCATAATTTTAAATTTCCTCCCCATCATAGTTCTAAAGGACGATAGCCAAAGATTGACCAACAAAAGAGACTTCATTCATACTAGCAATCGCTTCATCAATCACATCAATGACCGATATCACATGAAAGTCACTTGTTGCTTCATCGATTTACAAATATTGAATGTAACTTCCTCATCATTTACCCAGAGTTTCAATTAACCATTTTCCACATCAACAAGAGCCTCCCGGTAGCCAAGAATGGCCTACCAAGAATAATAGGAATCTTGACATTAATCTAGCAATCGAGGATCACAAAATCGGCCAGAAATATAAATTTGTCTACTTTCACCAAAACATCATAAAGAATACCAATAGGGTACTTGATAGAGCAGTCGTCCATGAGAAGACACATAGTGGTAGGTTTAGGCTCACCTAGCCTAAATCTATTGAAAATGACGTAAGGCATCAAGTTTGTACAGCCCCTAAATAACACAATGTTTTACCGAATTGGAACATCCCAATAGTGCAAGCAATAGTAAATGCCACTGGGTCATCCTTATTGACAACCACGTTGCTCGACATAATAGCACTACACCTATGGGATACCTCAATTGTCTCAAAATCCATACTTCTCTTCTTTTTGACCAACTCTTTCATAAACTTTGCTTAACCCGATATTTCTAACAACTCCTCCACCAAAATAAGATTAATGGAAAGAGTTTTAAAGACGGGGAGAAATTTTTGGAACTTCACATCTTCATCCTTCTTCTTAAATCTTTGAGGGAATGGTGGATTCCCTTTGGGTAGCGGCTTTGTAGGTATCGAAGGAGGCACAACCCCTACATTTAACTTTATAGCATCACAGTTAACAACACTTTTCGATGCATCATCAACCTCATTGGAGGCTTCATTGTTTAACTCTGTATCATTCTCAGAAGCAATGGTTGTAACATCCCGGATTCAAAAAGGGCAAAGTAAAAATTTAGGAGTTGCAGATGCCAGTTGACGGAGGCCACCCATAGCCCGTGGATGGGATTACAAACGGTAGGTGTGAACCGTGGTTGGCCACCCTAACTCAATCCCAGAGGTCTAGAACCACGGCCTGAGTAACAGACTGTCGGTTAGGACCCCCAAAACCAACTTTCTGACCATAGACGACAGTCGTGCAGGATGGATCGTCGGTTAGTCCATGGTCTGTTGGCACGGGTTGCATGTCGTGTTTGGCATTTAAGTTTTAGGGGCAGTTGAGTCTTTTCCTAATTATTTTATCCCTATACTATGTCATTTTACCCTCACTAAGACCTATAATACATAAGTGATTCCAACCCCCAAATTAGTTCATTCACTTCATTCTCTTCAAATTCACCAAAAAGATGAACTCTCAAATATTTCTCTCTCTAGAAAGCTTAAAAAAGAAGGATTCAACCTAGGATTTCAAGTCAAGTCTCAATTCCTCCATTGAAGATAAGCAATTAGCTTTAAGGTATGATAGTTTTCATCCATGGATTTCTTCCATTCATAGAGTTCCTAAATCCTCATATTTTCAAAGTTAGAAATCCCCAATTGAGTTAGGATTTTCTTCAATTGTCATGGGTTCTCTTGATTATTAATTTAAATGATTGAATTATGATCTTTTATGCATGAATTGATGAAATACTATGATTTTATGATGATTCCCCTATGAACCCATGTAATCCCATATTTTCAAGTTATGATCATGTGATGTGGGATATTGATTATGAAAGGAGAGTTTTAAGAAATTAATCATGTATTGATGGAATTACATGAGTTTATGATGAAATTCATATCTAACTAATGTTTTCTAAATGTTGATGATTGAAAATGGGTTTTGAACCTTGAAAGCTAAATTATGGAATTATGCATGTTCTTATGAAATTTATGCAAATGTTTTAAGGATGCTTTAAGAGTAAAGTATCAATGATGATGTTGTTGCTGTGTTGTTGAAAGGATTTCTCATATACACATAAAAGCGTGATTGTGAAAAGTTTTCTCACATAATAAGGATTCTAAGGTTAAAAGGTCTTCTTACCTAATTGAATCAAAGATTAAAAACTATCCTATTGAAACTTAGCTTGGATTGGTTATTTAATGATACCTTTCAATGGATAATGACTTAGCTTGGATTGGCAAGATGACGTGCCCTTTCATGGATAATGATTACAAGTAAGAAATGACTATTCCGTGGGATTTATTCTTAGCACCGAGAGGATATTGAGATGGAACCTCTCCCGTTAGTAGAGGCCATATTTCTAAAAGTAATCTCCTTATCCCTTACTTATGTGCTCCCATAGAATGATTGTCTAGATAGGCATTAGCTAGTGGATCCACCTAATCTAGAAGTTCATGGTCCTTACGTTGGAAAGTAGGACAACCCTTTTCGGTGTGGGAGACACTGGGGATCATGTTATAGCTCACGTGGTCTCTATGTCGGTTAAGACTACTTCCCACAATAATAATGAACTGAGGTTTCTTCAAAAAGTATCTCATATGTGTTCAAAGGTTTTAAAGATGTTAGCTTGCATTGAACATGTTTTATGACTTATGTTTTCTAACCCTTTTTATATCATGTTTTATCTTGGTCAATTGCATGTCATGAAATGTCCTCTATTAGGATGATTTAAATGTTTTGATGCATAACTATCATACTTGGTACATAGTTTTGTACTAACGCATACTCTTGCCTATATTTTTCTAAATGTAGGGTCCGACAGTCAAGTTTCTCAGTTTTGTTGCTAGAGGTTGATTACGGGATTCTCGAGCTTTGGTGAGTCTTCATGCTTCAACGACTGAGTTTTATTATTTAAGGTTTTTTTTTATTTCCGGTATTGTACATGATGTATGAGCTAGGCCCAATTTCATTATATTGTACTATATGTCTAATGAGACAAGTGTTTTAGACTTCCACTTTACTTTTATAAAACTTTGGACTTGAAATGTTGTCTTTACTTCTTTTGTTCTATTTCTTATGTTATGAATGTTAAGTGGCTTGTATGGGGTCTCTCAGGGTCCTATACGTCATGTTACATCAAGGGGGTACCCCTGAGTCGTGAAAAACTTGGTAATCAGAGCACAAGGTTTAGAATGGTCCCAGAATGTCTCATAAGCCACATCGGGTAGAGTCTTGTTCATGAGTGTGAAACGCGCCACATATATAAATGAGAGGCTACTGTTATGCCGTAATTTTACTATCTCTAGAAAAATCACTTTTTTGAAATGTTCCAAGTATAAAACATTTTAAGAAAAATACTTAGAAAAGAGTCGTCACTTAATTTTTTTAAAGAAATTAAGAAAACTTATAATTTTCAAAGATTTAAACAGAAAAAATCATTTGAAAATACCAAAGAAGGTTCGGGGTTCAATTTGCACTTCGAAAAGGGTTTAAGCATTCAAAGTGCCTGCTAACATGCGGTTGACCTGCGACTTGACTAAAATATATTTGACTATTTTTAGGAAAATAATGATTTAACATAAAATAATAATTTACAATATTTGAATAACTTTGATAAAATAATTAAATGAATGATGCATTTTATACTATTCTATTTTTTTTTAGAGAAGGGGATCCAAAATGAAACATTTGACTCGAAATACATTATGATTAGAATTAATAAAACCAGATTAATTAAAATTTATTTTATTCATTTTGAAATAACAATTTAAACCCATTTAAAGCATGAAAATCATTTTAAATTAATTGACTAACCTTTTTGAGAAAAAGACTAAGTAAGTGTGTGTATATATATATATATATGTATTTAATTAATTGAAAAGGTTTTAACTAACATTTTTTAAAGTTTATTTGAGAAAAGTACTTTAACTTACAATAATTTTAAAATGAATAAAATGTGATTAAATGAAAAGCTTTAAAGAACATCTCGTTTTAAGAACCAAAGGTTTAAACTTAATTGAAAATATAAAATTTTGACCAATATTATTTGATTAATAAAATAAATGAACACAAAACCATGAAACATATTAAAATTAAGCCGACACAAAGAAAATAACTCATCTTTTGGGGAATCTAATTAAGTTAATTAAAAATTATAAAGTTAGAGTTAAACAACAAACAATAAATAATCACAAT